>JAPYZI010000204.1:0-71466 GCA_030523105.1 Ophioninae sp. A BG-2022a | reverse complement strand
GTTTGCTACATTGTTGATTGGAATGTTTTACCATCGAATCATAATAACTGTACAAGGATATTGGGCAAAACAGGCAAAGATGACCAAGCGCAAAAAAAAAAAAACGTAGGAGACACCAAATGGAAGGAAGGAAAACGATTGAAATGAGGTAATTTTAAAAAGAAGATAGGTTCATTTTTTCAAAAATATGTATGTGTGTATTTCGTGCTTCAGATAGTCGTTTTTTTTTTATAGATAATTTCTATGTGGTTGTGCCGTTTTTTATTCGTAATACACCGATGTATGCGCATCAACGCGTATGAAATTTTTGTCAACATGGGCCGGGGTGGCGTCCGGGCATGCATAACATTGGGTCTCAGAGCTACGCCAAAGTGCGCCCATATTATGCGCAGTGTACCATCCATTCTGCTGCCGCTGCGATCACGCGGCATTGTCCACATTCTCCGATGAGCTCGCAAGTGAATAAGTTTCTTAGACGTGCAAGTATATAGTTTGCGTTAGAATTTCATCCATAACCAATATGTAAGATGAAACACGTTCTGGCCCAATTACCGTTTGATCGATTTGATTGTTTCAAAATGTTTAAACATTTGTGCGGATTTCAGAATGAAATGGTCATTTGTTCGTCTACATAAAAAAACGGCATTTTTGATAATCGAATTTGATGAACGAAATCGGGAAGGCAAATCTATTGTTGAGCTTATCCCTCGTTCTTGGGCATCGGGATCAAACGGAAAACTCTTTTGTCGATATCCGAAAAAAGCGAACCACTTGAAGATGAATAAATGGATGAAAGATCAGAAAGAGCCCGAAGATCAATGGGATAATTATCCGGTTCTGAATATTATCAGTGAAGCTCGTAAGTATTAAAACTTTCATAAATGTTATCGATTATTTTACAGTGTCTGCGCGTTTACTTCGTAAGAAAATGACAGCTTATTAAATAAAAATAAATAAATAGATTACGCTATAACAAAACACAAATATGATAGCTGAGAACTGTTCTTATTTTTACATAAAAATAGTAACAAATTCTGTTTGTTTATCTACCGAAAAAGCGTATTTTGTATTACCTGATAAGCAAGTATTCAAAATTTGGTATAATTCGACTAGTTTGTAGCAAATGGTTTTTTAAATTGAATAATTTAGTAACGTTGTATTCCAAATATAACATACTTAATTTCGTTTAATCATACTATGTCGTGATATTTTAACTTTTTATGCTCAGGTAATTATGATCAGGGTAAACGACGCTTGGATCGATATTTACAAGAAGAGGATTTGGTACAAACCAGCGATACCGAAAGTATATCGACAATCTCCACGGACCTCACCATTTCGAAGAAACAATTATCCCGAAGCTTGCGACAGTCTAATCCGTTACCTGTATTAGGAGACATAAATATTACGTGTATGCTTGGTAAGCAACTTCTGGTTTTGACCAAATCGAAGTATTCGGGGACAAACTTCTGGACAAAAATATATGTGATGATTTAATCTTCTTGTCTAAAGCTCATATGGATAGGGCTAACGAAGTAGACGAAACAATAAGAGCTGATGAAAACTCGGATAATCAATGCCATCAATGTGGGAAAAATTATATAACTGGTATAGTATATCGTAATTGTTTATTGTTTATTATAGAGTAATGAACTCAATAAAATTTGTTTGTTTTTGTAGCTGATCAGTCGAAGCAAGGATTAAAGGAGCTGGAAACGAATCTATCACGAAGAATTGATGCAGCAAAACGAAGCATTCTGTATGATTTAGAAAAAAAAGTAAACATTCTGCAGATCAACCAAAATCTCTTGCCCACGGCTCCAATGCAACAAAATTTCGCAGCACGAGAACAATTGCCATCGCTACCGATTAGCGATTTAAATGTTTTCCTATTGTTTGATGAAGAGATAAAAATTGATCCAAGCAAAAAAAATGCTTTGGTAAGCAAATTCCTTTTGCTTCCTACGTATGTTTGTATTATCATATTTTTTATGACTATCAATTTTTTCAAAAAACCTTGTTCACTTCGTTAATCATCGGACTGAAAGATATAAAACGAGATATAGCAGAAATGATACCCGCCGTAATAACAAAATCAGTGCAGCTGAAGTATAGCGGATTCGGTCGACAAACTAAATCGGCGGAAAGCAAACTCAATTTCAGTGGGACGGCACTTTTTGGCTGTATCAAAGTTGCTAACAAAGATACTGCAAAATTATCTAAAATATTTAATGTAAATGTTTATCTATTTGACTAATTATTCTATATTTCTGTAATTTCAGAAGTCTTGGAATCAAAATGGGCTCAACATTCCGAACCTCTACAAATCGGGTCCAAAATAAGTGGTTGGTTATGAGGGGCGCCTGATCGTGAGAATGGTCGACGCGAATGAAATAATAATAATAATGGACCATGAATAATAATGGACCATGATAACGAATGTTGAGAATCGTGCGCACCATTTTATTATTGCAAAATAAAAAAATAAGACCAATTTGTTTTATTTTCAAAAAGCCAATTCGTTTTTTTCTTTTAAAAGGCTTTGTTTTTTTCAGGAAACCAATTTTTTTATTTCTTTTAGAAGACCAACTTATTCATTTTTTTGCGAGGCCAATTTGTTTTTTTTTTAAACGTTTTTTTTCTCGAGATACGCGGCGCTCCTATGTTGGTTAGCATATATATGAAAAAAAGATGAATCAATAAATTTGTGGTGCAGTTTTAACATAATAATTTGGGTCGTACTGTACGTGTTTATCGATGATTCATACTGCAATATTCTTATTACTGTTATGGGTTTACCATCAGATTTTTTCTTATTACTGTTATGGGTTTACCATCAGATTTTTTGTGTCATAGATAACCCCTATTTATTTTAAAGTGTAAGTTTATTATGGCCTTCAGTAACAAAAAGTGTGCGTTTAAAATTCTGTTATATAGTAATGATGCCAAAAATGTGCCGTGCATTCGACTTTTTAAACAGACTTAAAAGCTTATGTAAATTTGTATGTAGTACATATCGATGGCGATTAAATGTATCGAAATGAGGACGAAAATAAATGTACTGTTAATAAACACTCAGGATAATAAAATTTAAGCTAACGTGATATTAATTTCATTATGGTAACTATACATTCAAACGATCGATAAACGACGTAATGATTGTTGGTCCGCCAGAATTTACTCCGTAAATGGAATATAACTACGGCAGAATTTGACCACTACTGTCCCAACGATATATATAATTAGCCCCATGTTTGGTCGAAGCCTAACCCGAAGCTGTAATGACAGTTAGGGCCCAGATACAGGATGTCAGCCATTGAACAATCGGGCTGCGGTTCAGGCCCAACTTTACTGTCATCGTTGGCCAAGCTCTAGTACCGTTATGGATCCGACTTGGGTCCAGAGTTGGGCCGGTAATGAATATAGAACTGGGCCCGTCTCGCAGCCCGATGTAGTCCAATGGCTGGTAGCCTGCCGCTGGACCGTGACTATTATTGCGGCTTTGGTTCAGCCTTCGACCAGTAGTAACACCGACCCACGGCTGAGCGTTGCATACTGTTGGGACATTGATGGGCGAATGCTCGCCCAGTTGCATATTATTTCAAGGGATGTGTGTAACTGTGTAATTACGCACCTTTTCGCATTCTTGTGTGGGGAGACAACTGATGGGTCATCACTGTGTTGTCGTCAACTTGCCTATTCTGTGCGGGAGCTCATCACACGTGTACGTTCATGTTTTCATTACCGTTCCCTCTATATCAGCTGTTTGGCTCGCGACTTCGATCATAACGATCTTTCGACACTGTCTACCCTCGGTAATGTAAATTTGCTCCATGTCACTGTATTCGTACATTTCATCCGGGCTGTGCGCTATTTGAACTCTTTATCATCTAATTTATGCTGCAAGTCCGAGCTTAAAAAAATTACTTCCCGCAATTTCTCGCCGTCAAGAGTGTCTACTTCAACTACAGCTCAATCATCTGCTTCGCTTGGTAACGTAGTTAGTATGTTCTGGAACTATGAGGCGAAGTTTTCGGCTTTTGTATGTGAGCGACCTGATGCAACCAGTAAAATTACTAAGTCCCTGAGTGCGTTTCCTAATTTACCTCAAACAGTAGCTGAGCATTCGATGAAAATTCATAAGCTCCAGAATGATAATCTCCAAGTGCGTAATGAAATTTCCAATCTTCGCAATTCGCTGAAACCAACTGTGTCACGGTCAAATGACATTATCATAGCCGGTCTTCCTTCGGATACATCAGATGATCTTAAATCTCCCGCTCATAAGATATTACAATCCCTCGGACTAGACCATCTTATGAGCCACGTTCTTTCTGTCTAAATAGTCAAGCGGAAACGCAATATGGTCGATAATGCTACTGCATCTAATTCTCGATCTGTATCCTTAGACGCACAACGGTCGCCGAAATCATACGCCCTTATTATAATGCTTACGTTTTCGTCAGTACGCGATGCTATAATCAATGCTAAGAGGGCCAAGCGCGACCTCTTAGTTCGCGAAGTACTGGGCAATAATTGTGATGGGAAGATTCATATTAATGAATTTCTTCCGCCCTCGGTTTACTCGCTTTTGCGTCAAACCAAAATACGAGCTCACCAGTCACAATGGAAATATGTATGGCACAAGGACGGCACAATTTTTGTTCGAAAAACCGATGGTCAGCCAAGCGTTGAAATTCGCTCTCTTGAGGACCTTGAAGCATTCATTTGACTATCATATGACTATCCGGTCTCCATCTTCTTCGGTTTCTCACATGCTGTCACCTACCATAGCGAGTCTTAACGTGGCCCATTTTAATACGAATTAGCTTTGCCCACATTGACCAAATGAGAACTTATATACATGAGAGCACATTTCAGGTAATTTCTGTCGTTGAAACTTGGTGGACTTCGTTTATTCAAGACAATGTATCTCCGATTGTAACTTTTATCGTCATGATCATGCGAAATCATATATATGTCATGAACTATTATGTTTATTTGTAGTTACTGTACCATGTAAGAGAGCAATACCCGAATTTCGGGATTCTCTATTGTATCTGCTTGTATTTTTATGCTTATCGGAGTAATTAGTCCCATTGTCTTCTAGGGCTTAAGGCACAGCACCATTGTGACCCCCTGTTTTTTGCCATTTTCCAAGAATTTTGTTTGTGGAAAAAAAGAAAGATATTCGAAAATTTTTTTTTCGTTTTGTTCATTGTTTATTGAAGATACATGAAAAATGTTTTCAAATTTTTCACGCCCCATGGTGACGCTGGGAAGCTCCCGCGTCAGGTAGTGTTGCCTCTGCATTGATTCGCGGCACTTAGCAGGACTCTCTCCAAAGTCAATATGAACAAAAATATCGAGTGTTTTCGTTAATAATATGATATTTTGAAGAGAAGTACACAGGGATACGAAGAAATATTGATTTTTAAAAAATGTACACGCTTTTGAAATTAAAGGACGATTTTCGAGCAAAACTTCTCGTCGAAAATAGACTATAACTCTTTTTATTATTGAGATATCGCAAAAATCCTGTATACTTCTTTAGATAATCTAGTTTTATTAATGCAGTCCAAATTTGAAGTCGATCGGATAAAAATTACTCGAGTTTTGCTGCGTGCCGCACTCAAAAAAGTAGTTTTGAGAAAAACTCGTTCAAAGTTTTAGGTTTGTTAATTTATGTGATGAATTGGAAATTTTTTAAATCTTTAATCAGCGATGCCGGCACCATATAGCTCGCCTTCAAGAAGCAAATCGTTGTCTCCAGCATCTTTTCTCGAACTTGTAGAGGCTCTTCTCGCCTCTTTTGCAGCGTCTGTGAGCGAGCGCTCCGCCAGCTCGATCCGCGCTGCGTCGGTTTGAACTCAACAATTGAAATAATTTGGGCCGATAGTTATCCCCAACGTCTCCAAAACTTCCATGAGGTGCAATATCGACGATTTTTTTGCTCTCGGACTGACACTTGGGGGCTATTGCCCAAATTAATTTGTTGCAGCTTTCGTTGTTGTTTTGCGTAATGCCGCCCAAACAACACTGCAGAAAATCGTTTCCGCTCAAATTTTCGAAGACTGGGAAAGGCCCGGTATACCTGCCGACCCTGAGGCACGCAGCTGGGCGGGACCCCGAGCGTCACGAAGCGCTGCACCGCTCCACAAAATATTCAATATCTGCGAAAATAATTAGTTTTTCGACCTGGGTCCAACGGCATCTCAATCTTAAATGTATTCTAGATTTTTCTAGATGGTTTTCAAAAAATCGATTTTTTGAAGCCGTCATAGTGGTGTTGTCCCTTCATAAATACAATCATCATCATCATCTCTCCCCCCCTCCCTCTGTCGCTCTCTCCAACATTTCTCATGGTAAACAATGACTCATCCGCTGTCATTGATATAAGTTGTCCCATAGCTTGCTAGGGCAGACTCAACCATTCAAATCAATCAATCTCCCCCTCTCGCTCTCGACCCCTCTCGCTCTCGTCCCCTCTCGCTCTCGTCCTCTCTCTCTCTCTCTCTCTCTCTCTCTCTGAAACGAATACCTCTCGTCTATCTTCATCTACATCATCCCCGGGATCGTTTAGGATATCATCGGTGTCCTTATGGTGGTGCCTATAGTGTTCGCCTCTTCTTCTCGCGACAGAACTTCGGCTTGTTTAATGGGGGTGTGGTCGCTATCAGCATTAACGAGCATCTTGGATTCCTTGTTTCGGAACGACATACCGTCTGAAAAGGGTCTTCAAAGCGTCGAGAAGCCTAACGAACCTTCGAAGACCCTTTTGTATCGTCGTGTATCGTCGGCATCGACTGAGAGACGAAGAAGTGGCGTCTCAAAATATGAGAGCAGTTTGGGTGAAAGATATGAAGGACTCAGTAATGACAGGAATTTCGGAACTAACAGCATCATTCGAAACGAAGTACAAAATATGATCGACATGCGCAAGTACTCAAAGAGGCAAATAGAGAAAATGCGGGCTGGGAACTGTACCGCGATAAGTAGCTGCTGAAAGAATAATGAAATGACAAGAAGAAAAGCAAAAAACCAACAGCGCGATCCTTTAACCGCACGTTAACAGGAACGCAGCTTTGCCTCCCATCTCATCGCTGATTTATGGCTATCAAACAGCACTGGGAACACGCACTTTTACAACAAAGATTTCTTACTTGGGGCAAAGAGGATAACTACGAAAGACGCGGGATCGTAAATGTTGAAGATAGAAGGAAGAGGCTAGAGAAAAAAAGTGGATGGTTCCTTCCGTGGTAATCTTGATGCTCCTCGTCCATTTTGCTGGTCCCTGCCTGAACGGGAAAAAACAACTATCGCTTGGGCTGATCACACTGCTTGTCTACTAAAGCAGAACTAACGCCCATACGCCAAAACAAAGGAACTCGTTGAACACACTCGACGCCCGTTCTCCTTCCTGTCCTTAGTCCTTTTATCAAATTCACCATTTCTCGAGTAGACAAAAACTGATGTGATCCTGCCAGAGGATATTCGCATGACTGATGCATCTCTCATAATCTAAAATGTATTCCCCTGCTCGCAATATTTTCCATACACAAAACCACTCCTCCAGTAACGACGAATGAGAAAGACGATTGACCCGATTGAAGCGATAATAAGAATAAGTAAAGGAACAATGCTGTCGAGGCGACACAGAACTCCACGTTTCTTTGACAATCGATACAAAATTCCGAGAATCGTTTCTAGGAGGATTTCCTTCTGTCACCCACTTTACCTCAGCCATGTCGTCACATTCTCACCCAGGTATTTACTAATCAGTGGCCGCTTTATTATTTTTCCGCCAACAAAAGATCGCTAAAAATCCGTTAGATTGGGTCTGTCAGATACCGGGAGAGAGCTTAGCGTTCTCTTCGGACACGTGTTCGGAACGTGTATACTTATGGTTATATATACCGATTCGATCTCCTATCTGTGTTGGATGTCGGAGGCCCGAAGCAGGCTCTCTCTCGCTCTTTCTTGGCCGTATATATAGGAGCGTTTTGTGCGTGATTTGAATGCAATCGGTGGGCTAATCTCCGATCAGTATCGAGAGCGTAACGTGATCCGACGCGACGTGACGTGATCCGAACTCGATAGCCCCGACCAACAAATCCGACCCACCCTCAACAGCACCACCATAGCTATGGCCCAAAAGGGAAGACGAGAAGAGAAGGAGCGAAAGAAAGAGAGGGAATGAAACCGAAAGGCCTTGTCCATGGCATAAAACTAGTATACCAATGTACACTATATGCTCGAGGCGAGAGACAGACCACGTTAAGAATTTATTACGCACTGATAGAAATCGCAAAGTACAGACCAGAAATAGGCTCAACCCAAGATTGAGAATCCCCAGACAATTGGCACAACAAACGCGCTACTACCGAAATTCTCAACATCATACCACGCTAACAAGTCGCACGTGAATTATATCACCATGCTGGTAACGGCTCCGTTGTTAGACAGTAGAGTCCTCGACTGCGCTTGGGTATACACCCAATTGGTACCACTTGGTCCTGGTGATGATTCGATTACTTGGTTTTTATTATCATAGAGGTACCGTCTGGCCCTGGTTATTACATGGGAGCTTGGTGGTCCTAGTACACATTAGGTAACATGGTGGTCCTGAATATCGAGATGCTTCCTGATCTTGGTAAATATCGAACAACTTTGTGTTTCTGGTGCTCATCATCGGACTGCCCGTCCAACTAATCATAGAAGCACTTCATGATTTTGGCGATTGTCGAAATGCTTACTCGTCCTACGTCACTCTTCTCATCCCTACGATTGGCAAAACCACAAACCGTTCCGTTCATTCAATCTCGACCCCTAACCATTCCAATCCATTCCAATTGCCAAATGATGGAAACATTGAGGCAAAGCTCCTGTAGGTATCCCTGTTGTCATCGAAATGCAACAATTGAATCAAGGTCTAGTTATTTCCGGTACATTCGCCAATTACTGTTCCCGAACAACGGGGCAACAATGAACAAGCATCCCGTGTAGTTATTCCACACAAAGTGTGCAAGGGTATCATCAAGATTCGCACTACCGCCTATACGTATACACATAATCATTATCACCCTGTGACACCACACCGCGGACATGAACCCATTCATATCCACCCTTGCGAGCAACCAAGCGCTTGTAATACAAACTCGAATGGCCCGGTAAAGGGCCATAGAGATCGAGTGCCAGTAACGTATACATACGGTGTGTCAGTACCCACACGATCATGTCACAAGTGCTCACACGTCATTGTGACATTGTGAACGACCACGGAAGTGTTATGAGAGAGTGAGAAAGAGAACCAGTTGTCGAGGGGGACAACAGCTGCTCGACCCGTAACCCACATACATCACCGCACGTCATTGTTCCTCCCTGTGCGCATTATCCTGAGGCCACGGCATATATATATATATGCCGGTCCACACACACACATGCATATACACGGGTACGCACTCACAGTACACGCATTATGTGCGAGACTTGCACCTCTCGACAAGCGGAGACCTACCGTGTCATCATGTCGTGGCTATGGGGCCATAGTGAAACGTGTGCCAGAACCGGAAACGCCTGTAATGCTATACACGTCAACGTAAAGGTGCGACAGGGATGTGTCAGCACAGGATGTACACGCCGAGAAATAAGTCGTAACGATGCGACAGAATCTGGCTCTTCGTCTGGCTTCGATAGGTATGAACCAAACTTCGAATAAGAAAAGATCAGGAAGGAAATATGAATGTTGAATGAATTCATCAAGTAAACATGAATTAAGTGATGAAGATGGTCTTGATTTTGTTAAATTTGTAGACCGACTATACTTCACGTTAGGTGCATATAATTGAAAGTGAATTCGTACAAGACTCCATCAAGTTTTTCCATATGTAAATATGAAGTTTTAATGCAGCAGAATTAAAAAAAGAATGGATAATGAAGCGAGGAATGAGGGAAAAATAGCAGAAACGAAAATAGTCTGACTACTGAGCACGGCCCTGGAATATAGAAAAATCGGCCCAACAGTAATCAAGTTTGTTCTATATCGATAAATCGTATACTTAATTGACATTAATAAATTCATCAATGTAATATTATAATCATTATCAAAGTAATGATAATAATCGTTATCAAATAATACTAATGTAAGTAATAACAATGATTGTATTTTGCGCCTCTCCCTCGAGATCAATTGTAGTGCCCCTGCCTCAGATCGATATAGCTACACTTTTAAAGACAACAAACAGCAGTCATGGATACCGCGACTCACGATCGTCATTCTTCTTTCTTGTGCCGAAGACGTTACGCGGTTTTTAACTAGAGTGAAAAAATAATGGATAATTTCAGTAAAGTCGCGTCTGAACGCGGAATACGTAAAGAAGGTCGAATGGAGAAAAGACTGTAAAGATTGGAGAAAATATTGGAAAATCGAGCTAATAAAAAAAGAAAACATCGCAGTATGTTCGCGTTCTCTTTCAATTTTAAGAATACACTACCGTCATTCGCACATCTCGGGAAAAAATAGTGAAAGCTTAATACATAAATGCCCGAGACCTTAATCTCTGCAAGATTGAGGTCTCATAGTTCTAAAAAGAACACCGTCTCTGCAAGACGTATGTTCGACGACGAGATCGATGTATCTGATGTCGAAATATCCGCAAAATGTTATCAGGTTTTGTGTCACTTCTTGCAATGAGGATTCACATCAGAATGTCCTTTGTCGACAGGCAATCATAGTAGACGTCGATCGAGTCGTAGTAAGAGGCGACTTCGTAATTATTTGACTACATCGGATCGCAGTTCTTCGTGCTTGCCGAATCGAGTATCGTTTGAAAACGAAAGTCGAGCTGAAGAGGATCAAGCTCAATCAGGCGAGAAAGCTTCGAAAGATAAATCAGATGAGTCCATTCCGTTGTCATCTTGTCCGCTGACAACACCTTGTTTACCGTCACTACCTCCGTCGTCCTCAGCATAAGGTCCTGTAATTCTGATCTCAGAAACTGTGTTATATGCAGAGGTGCTACGTCTGATTGGAGATCGAATTATACATGATCGTCCGCTGGCACCCGCCATTCATTCAAATTTCTCTACCCGAATTTAGGATATCATTAGAAAAAGCCTACCGGAAACGATAAAACATTGCTGTTGGGGAAATTTCCCCCTTCGGCAAATGTCTTGTTTATTGATGGTCCCAAACTTAAACCAGAGGTGAAAACATGTCTCTATGAGTCTCTGGTAAAGTGTGACGAACGGATTATAGAGAAACAGGACCGTATATCTCAGCGTGTTTAGCTGGAATAGCAAAACTAATGTCCCTGACCCTCTCGTTAAATGTTAACGAGAAGTTGCCGTTGATCGAAGTCGCAGGAGGGATAACGAGGATCCTCGCCGATCTTCAACGAGAGGAGTCATTAATAAGGCGAAGTTTGATCTTCAAAAATATTGACGCATCTTATCTGGACTCTTTAAACTGATCAGATACAGATACTTGGTTATATGACGAAGATTTAACAGAAAGGATTAAAGCAACAAAAGCTTTAGAGTTATCGAGCACATCCTTAAAACCAAAACCATCGAAGTCCCAAAGCAACGATTCAAGAAACGAAAAAAGCCCTCAACGCCGACCCGGATTCAAGACCAGGAGCAGAGCGTGGAGCGAGCAGAAATTGACTCGTCTCCAAAATTAGGCTCGTGCATCCAAATCCACCCGCTATTCTCCGCCGAAACCGTCGGCGTCGAACCACAGGAGAAATTGAAAGAACCTGCAAGTCATTCCGCGGGACGACTGAAATTATTCAAGCACGCTTGGATGAAATTTGCCTCTGATAAAACCATTCTTGGCAAGGTTAATGGATATCGTATCCCATTTTCGACGCGAGTGTTTCAGTGCATACCCCCTTCAGAAAGAAATTGGTCTGAGCAAGGGATCACTTTTGTTTCAGCTCAAACCGAAAAACTCAAAACGAAAAAAGCTACTAAGGAAGTATCTGCGTGCAAGGGCCAATTCATATCAAGTATTTTATTAGTACTGAAAGCTAATGGTGGTTAAAGATTGGTTCTAAATTTAAAAAAGCTAAATCAATTCGTAAATACAGAGGTTTTTAAACTCGGAGATGGAAAAACGGCTCCAGAATGCGTATTACTTGATCTCAATTCATGAAAAACATAAGAAATATCTGAGATTTTATTTTCCAGGAAAAACATACCAATTCGAATGCCCGCCTTTCGGCCTTAACACTGCACCGTATGTTTTCATAAAAATCAAGAAGCCTGTTATGGCCACTTTAAGACCTAAGGGCCTAATGTCGGTAGTTTACCTTGATGACATCTTGATGTTCGGAAGTTGTTCGGAGACCTGTCGCGAAAATATCTCTCATACAAGATCCCTTTTGGAGGAATTAGGCTTCATAATTAATACAGATAAAACAATTTTAATCCCGTCAACAGGGTGTACATTTTTTGGCCTCGTGTATGATTTGATACACATGGCGGTTGAACTCCCATTAGTAAAGGTAGAAAAAACTGGCGCGTTGATCAAAACGTTTGGCAAAACAAAACGCTGCAAGATCCGAGGTTTCGCTCCATTTATTGGAACATTAAAGGCCTGTTGTCCGGCTTTAAAATATAGAAGAGTTCATATGAGAAAATTCGAGAGGGCCAGAATGTTAGCGGTAAAACAGAATGAGGAAAATTACGAAGCGATAACGGAAATTTCATCGACCTTATCGGACGACTTCGATTGGTAGTCCCGCAATGTCAATAACGCGCGAAATCTCATTGAAAATTTCAACCCTAAAATTAAAATATTTGCGGATACCACGTTTTCGGGTTGGGGCGCATCGTGTTTGGGCAAGCGAACACACGGTTTCTGGAATAAAGAAGAACAATTATTTCACATACACCTTTTGGAATTGAAGGCGGCCCTATTCACGTTAAAATGCTTCGCTACTCATCGGAGAGATTGTGATATTCTCCTAAGAGCGGATAATACCACAACGGTTACTTCTATTAACAAAAAAGGTGAAGTTCAATTCTACAAATTAAAAATATAGCTACAGAGATTTGGGATTGGTACGAAAAACGAAATCTCTGGATTTTCGCATCATATATTCAATCAGAAGACAGCAAAGACGTGGGTTCAAAATCACATAGGCTAGAAGCGGAGACTGAATATTCCTTATCAAACGACGTGTTTGAAACGAAGTTATTCAGAAATTTGGAAACCCTCTAATAGCCATTTTTGCATCCAAAACAAACTGTAAATGTTAAAAGTATATTTTCTGGAAGAGAGATCTCGGTGCTTGGACAATCGATGCCTTTACGGTGAAATGGAATTTTTCTTTCATGCATTTCCACCATTCTCCATAATTTGACGCACGCTCAATGAAATAAAAAAAGAAAACAGTAATGGAATACTCGTTGGGCCTTATTGGCCTGTGCAGCCGTGGTTCCCAATATTTGAATCAATGCTCGAGACAGAACCTATTCTTTTCAAACCTGATTTTAATTTATTGGCATCGTTAACCAGGGAACCTCATCGTCTGTGGAAAAATCTTACCCTTGTGGCGGGACGCTTATCAAACAAGTTTTGAGGACCAGGGCAGTCCCCGAAAGAAGTTTGGACATTTTCATGGCGTCATTATGTAATTCATAGTTGAAACAATATGATACAGCTTTGAGAAGATGGTGGAATTTCAACCAAGAAGAGAATACGGATCCTCTGAAGAACTCGGTCGAACAAGTGTTAAAATGCCTCACCAAAGAGTTTGATAACGGTGCATCATATGGATCGTTGAATAGTTTTCGTTCAGCCATTGCTTTGTTGTACCGTCTGGAATTGGGCATTGATGCCAGAATGAAGGGTGTTTTAAGGGTGTTGCGAAGCTAAAACATATGAGAGCTAGATACGAGCATACTTGGGACCCAGACGTGGTTTTGCAAGAGTTTAAGAATTGGAGGCCAAATACTAATGTTCACTTAGACAAACTAACTCTTAAATTAATTACACTACTGACAATGACAACGGGACATCGTACGCAAAGTTTGTCACTTATTGATATTCGGAACATTATAGCAAGAGGAGATCGTTTAGAGATCAAAATCGTTGAAAGAATCCTACCTTTCTTCAAAGACGATCCGGTAATCTGTCCAGCAACTACAACCATTGAGTGCATTAAAAGAACTAAGGTCCTAAGAAACATAGAAAACTGCCATTTCGTTTCAATAAAAAAAACCACATAAAGTGGTTTCCACTGAAACCTTGAGTCGCTGGACAAAAAAGACTCTAAAAGATAGTGGTATTGACGTTAATTATATCAAAACACATGACGCGCAGCGCTCTCATCAGCGGAAAAAGGAGGCGTCAGTATAGATTGCATTCGAAAAACAGCCGAATGGACGGAGAAGTTAACGGCCTTTGCTAAATTCTACAGGAGAGACATTTTGCCAGATTGAACAGAATTTTCCCTGAAGGTGTTGAACTCCTAATTGTTTTTTCGCAACAGACGTAGTTGTTTATGAAAAAGTAACTACGTCTGTTGCGACACTGTTGTTTATGAAAACTGTTGTTTATGAAAAAGTAACTCTCGTTTGATCCTAATAAAGAAGCGTATAACAAGTTTCTGCTTCTAATCAATATGTCGTAACCAACGTTAAACAGCTACGATTGATCTCGAGGGAGAGGCGCGAAATACAATTGAATGATTAAACGAACTTATCTAGAAGTGAAGTTCGATAATAATTGTATGTAGCACCTCTTCCGGGTGATCATCTCCCACCCTTGTACAAAAACTTAATTCCCTCATCTTATATGTGTTTCCCATGAAGATTCCCCATAAGTTACGACACAACTTTGAAGTAATGACGATCGTGATATCCACGACTGATTTTTTTTGCCTTTAAAAGTGTGGCTATGTCAGTTAAGTTCGTTCAATCATTCAATAGTAATGTATTAATAATTATAAAATTACTAATGATAATCACGAATTGATGCTGCACATCCGGTTTTCCGAAATTCTCCATGACATTTGTTGTCATATGGAATTTCGGATCCTACATCTTCTCCTCCAGTTTTCACTACGCGACTACTCCTACTATCAGGATTTCATATTTCAGTGCTTATAGTGATGCCTTCCTCATGAATAATGAAAGCAAAATTTCCATTGCGTAAAAATGAAAATCCAAAGAATTTTAATCTGGAATAATTTCTGAATCGGGTCACTTATTTTGATTTCTCAAATCGTGTGCTACGTGCTCGACCAAGGTAGTCGGAAGTGAATAGTGGGTAGACTGTGTCTTACGCGCGTCTTGAAAGGTACTGCCCACAGCAACAGACACACCCTTATAACACCCGTTAAAAATGCACAAATAGAGCTGATTATGCCATGAAACTAATTCAAAGTTTTCGACATCGGAAAGTATCGGGCTTCTTATTCATAACGAAGCATCGCGGTTTATACAGGGTGACTGAAACTCGACCTGCCATAGCAAATTCCCACATAGAGGAGGTCATTTGCGAATTATTGCACCTTACCATGCCTAACGAAAGGTTTTTAGTTCAGGAAATATGACATTTTTTATATTTGATTGAGATTTTTCCAAAATATTGCCCTCACGCATTCTTAACATTATTTTTATTCATTAATTTAGTATTTTTTTAATTGTTTGTTGGAAGTCATAAACATTGTTCGATCAAGAGCATTCACATACTCGCGCCCTGTAACTCGCTATAGATCGCGCTTACGCAACCGCGTTTGCTCCCTCGCATGTTCTAGTTTTTCGCGTCCTGTTCGCTTCCGTTATCATTAGAGATAGGTTTGATTTTGGTTTTTGATCGATCGAGAAACCTCAAAGAGGATCAAATACGCATCCTAGCCTCCATGCAAATCTCTAACATTCAACAATTGGTATCATGGCATGCATATTGAATTCAACATTCGGATACCATACACGATACGAGCATTTTTTTCTTTTGTGTACAAAAAGCACGTCAACAAATTTTTTAAAGTTGACACACACTGCATTCAGAGACGAAAAAAGTAAGAATATAGAATATAGTCAAGAATACAATAAAATGTTATGAGTGAAAGATGAACTAACCATCCTTCGCACTTATTATTTTATGCTTAAATGCTCGAATAAATACGTTATAAGGTGACCGCCTAGCCACGGACCGACCGGTGACTTTGGAGCGAGTCATAAGAGAGCCTTCATAGATCTCACTGTAGATTCTTGAAACAAAATTCTATCAAAACGTGCGAGATGTCGAACGTGCAAGACGTCGAACGTGTCAATATATCTTATGAGAGATTCTCTTTCGCTTTTTTAAAAAGCGTTAATTGTAGAAATTGTCGCGTAAAAATTTCACTGCTTACGAATTTTTATGGAAATAGATTCTAATGCACATTCTCGGAAAGCTCAGGTAAATTTACCATCATTCTAATTTAAGAAAATGAAAATCGATTCGCGAAAAAAGATCTATTTTCAAGACATTTTTCACCGTTCGTTGTTCACTTAAACGTAGTTGTAATAAAAATATCAATCAATCATTATGTATTGCATTAATCAATCAATCATCATGTATTGCGTTAATCAATCAATCGTTATGTATTCCGTCAATATTAATTAGAATATTTTTACTATTTACTCCCCAATTAATGCACATTCCATATAAATATGCAATTAAAACCACGCATTAATGGAGGTTTCTCTGGTATATATATGTCCCCTCCAGCCTCCATTATACAAATATAGGACTTTACATCTCTGTCGTATCAGCTCACTTCACGAGGTGTTACAATAGTAACGCTATCCCTGTTCATACAGCTTTTTGTAGCCACTTTCTTTCAAGCTTTTGCAGAGGAGTTCGGACACCTCCCCTCCACTCTCCATGAACCTCGTGCTCGATGATATACGCGTTGACCTGTTTTATACTACTGTATTCACTCTAAAAGTTCTTCAGTGCCCGTTACTTGAATACGCTATTCGAGTCGATATTGTTTACGTTATTCGAAGCGTCCAGAATTCGAGCGAGATCACGCGTTCTCTCTCGCCGAACACAAAAACGGAAACTTGCTCTCGTGTATAAACGCTTAGATTATAATTGTACTTTGTGCCTCTTCCGATAGATCACGCAATAATTCCCTCTACCTTCACGGAATTTCCTCACATTTTTAGAGCATGGGCTTTAAAAATGTGTGGATATTTCTGTTTGTTATGTCTAGCAATCCGGCCCCGAGAACCCATTCTTTTTTCGTGTGCCGGAAAATCCACATGTTACAACGTAAAGTCATATTTTATGAGAAGTAAAAAATGCGTATTCGAAGTTCTCAAAGTTGGTCTACGGATGGAAAAAATGCACTTGATGAAAGTATAAGGAAACTTGAGGAGTTGTTGGCGCAAAAACATCGGAGAAAGCACAAGCGTAAGTACTTTTTTAGAGTTGGACACATGCCTGTTTAGATTCATCTCACCGGCGCTGGATAGCGAATTAACTGACGCAAGCCCCTCGTGTGGGCTCTGACTCATGCGAGGTAGAGTTATTACTCGGGCTATAATTCCTAACAGAAGTTGAATTAGGTTTAACCTGTTTAACTGGTTCGTTTAACGTACCGGGATACAAATCTGGTTGTCATGGATACCTTGTGCATCGTTTGTGATCAGGACGTCGTTATGATTTGGACTCTTCTGATGGAGGAAGAAAGAGGCGAAGGAGAGCGGATCACGGACGATCGAGATTCTCGTTATCAGATAGAGCTGAGGAAGAAAACTCAGTAGATTTGATCTCAATATTGGATGTTGCGGGAATGGGGCCGCGCAGATTTCACAAATTTTTTCTATGAAGCTAACTCAAACTCAGGCTAACGATATCGTAAGGCCTTGTCCGGTTTTACCTGACAACGGCACAGATTTTGTCTCCGCAGTGTTGGACTCGCCAGATGGAATAAACCTTGACCCTCAAATTGTAGAGGTATTGGGGGAAAGGATTCTGGAAGAGCAGATGCTGGATGACGATATCCCATCGGAGCTGAGAATCCGTTGGGAAGAGATCCCCAAAAGCGGTTTGCCTACAGAGGACAAGTCTCACTTGATTAAACAATATCCGCCTCCAAAAAAAGCAGAATACTTCGCTCCGCCAGCATTAAATTCTGAGCTACTCTCCCGGAAACAGCAGTTAAAAGAGACGAACGAATTGTGGCAAAACAAACTAAACTGGCAATCTGCATTGACACAATAGCAAAAATGTTTATTGGACTCTTAAACAATACAGAAGAGAGACTTTCTTTGCTCGAACATTCGAGTTATACAGGAAGATTACTGGCGGATCTTTTGCATGACGAGTTAGCGGTAAGAAGGAGTCTCGTTCTAGCGAATATGGGTTCTTCATTGAAGAAAGAACTAAAATCATGAACGACGGACGATTTTTTGTTCGGTAAATAACTGGACGAAAGAATAAAAGCAGGAAAGCGCTTGAAAGTAACAGTCGAGATTTATGTTCGCGCTGAACGGACTCATGAACAAAAACTTAAAACAAGAAGTTTCTGCCTCATCGATTCTCAGGCAGTTATTGTCAGGGATTGACAGGCTTAGGCGGGAGGAAGACAACACCATCTGAAAATAATAGCAGCTTTTTCCAAAACACCCAAGTCCCCGTCGCCGAGATTCGCCGAGACGGAGGTTAGGCGATCCTCCAACACGAAGACGCTAAATTTGCTGGTTGCGTTTATGCGATGAAGAGTGGAAACGGAATACAACCGATAAGCGTACCTGGGATAGCCAAATATGAGATCCCTTTTCCCTTGATACCGATGCAACACTTTATCCTGAAGGATAGATCGAATGCTGGTAAAGAAGCTCTGATAACTAAAGACCTAGTATCAGTTTTGTCAGAGAAAGGAGCACGAGAATCGTGTCAGGAATCGTGTCAGTAGATCAAGGTCAGTTTCTCTCAGACGTGTTCGCCGTTCCAAAGTCGGGAGGAGGTTATCGTTTAGTTTTGAACTTAATGCAGCTGAACAAATTCATTCCGACTTCCCATTTCAAACTCGAAGATGATATAATCGCTATGAGTCTCATTAATGGCGAAAAAGCATAGAAAAAAAGCATAGAGTCTTCGTAGCGAAAAAACATAGAAAATTCTCGAGATCCAAATTCGACGGGTCTCTTTATTAATTTACTTATTTACCGTTTGAGTTGACGACAGTCCCATTCATGTTTGCAAAAATAATAAAACCAATTATGGCAAAATTACGCGGTAGAGGCGTGCTTTCTGTTATCTATCGGGATATTCTTTTAATAGGGAATTCTAATGGAGAATGCAGAAACAATCTTTTGAAAACCAGGAAATTCATCGAGTCATTAGGTTTTGTGATCAATGAGGAAAAATCTCAAACTACACCGTCAAAGAGGTGTAAATACCTTGGTTTTTGCTTTGACTCAAGAAAAATGCGTCTAGAACTCATAGAAGATAAGGGAATCACGATAAATGATTTGATTCGAAAAGTCCATCACGCGGATCGTTGTAAAATTCGCGATTTCGCTCGTTTTCTAGGTTATAAAATGACGAGTTGGGTAAAATGTAAAATAATTTCTTATGGGTTTGATCATACGAAATTGTGCGAGAGAGCGCGTTGTTTAGCTCTTCTAGAGTCTGGAGACTGTTCCGATGCGAACATGGCACTGGGTCGCGAGCTTCAGGCTGAATTTGTTTGATGGCTTTCAGCTATTAAATCTCTAAGTAATTTCATAAAACCTGTGAAATTTCGTATGGAAATTTTTAGTGATGCTTCTTTGTTTCGCTGGGGCGTAGTCTGTGGAAAAAAGCATTGACAAGGTTTATAGAATATGAAAGAGAGTCAAGGTCATATTAACATTTTAGAATTGAACGCGATTTTTTTCGATTTGAAATGTTTCGCTGATGAACTGAAAAACGTCGGAATTTTGTTACTAATAGACATCACCACCGCAATCGCGTGTATAAACCAGATGGGTGGTACACGTTTTAATAAATTAAATGACGAAGCAAAATCGATTTGGGACTGGCGTGAGAGGTGAAGTATTGGGATCGCGGCTTTGTTCATAGGTATAAAAGAAAACGCAGAGGCTGATTTTGAATCGAGGATGTTTTGAGGAAAAGGAAGTGCGAACGCTTCGTTTCTTGGTTTTGCGATCCAGACAGTGCCGCTGTAGATGACTTTACAATTCAGTGTGCGTTTTTTTCTCTGGCTTATGTATTTCTCCTGTTATCGGTCATTCTGTGAATTCTACGAAAAATTAGAGAAGAGGAGGCAAAAATGATCTTGTTAGTGCCTCAGTGGCCTACTCACCCCTGGTATCCTCTCTATCAAGCATTATCATGTGAAGCGACTATTGTTTTTCCGCCCACCAAAAATGTATTATTGTCTCCTAGCAACCAGCCTCCAGAGTGGGTGCCTCTGGAGGACCCTTACTCTGGTGGCGGGATTGTTATCAGGAGAGCGTTTGAACTGAATCATGTTCCAGAAGTGGCGTTGGATTTAATGACTGCTTCTCTATACACTGGGTTGATAAATTAATGTGATTGTGCGTTAAGAAAATGGTGGAAATTTTGCAAGGAAAATAACGACAATTTCTACAAGCGTTCGATTGAAGATATTCTTCCTACTCTTGGTATAAAGTTTCGGCAAGGCGTATCGCACGGATGCTTAAACTCTTTAAGGTCGGCGGTTTCGCTGACCTCGGGTCCCCATGTAGGCCAGGATTCAAGGATCAAGCATTTTTTCACAGGTGTTATTGAATGTCGACCATCGAGATCTAAGTATGAATTTACATGGAGCCCCAGGATAGTATTAGACTATTTCGGGAAACTTGGCGAAAATAACGCGCTATCCTTGGACGTGTTGATGGGAAAGCTCATTACTCTTCTTGCCCTTGTGACGAGGCAGCGCATACAGACGCTATCTCTGATTGATCTCAGTAATATATTATAATTAAAAGAGGTGATTCTATCAAAATCAAGATTCCGGCTACGGGACAGAAATCTGGCCGCCGTCGCGTTCGAACTCTGTTGGTTTTTTCAGAATTCAGAGCTCAAGGGAATTTTTATGTAGTATCCACTCTCAAATCATGTGTGGAGCGAACTAGTTTGTTACGAGGAAACAAAGATTCGCTGTTTCTCGCCTTGAAAAACCATTTCGAAAAGTCTGTATTCAAACGCTTTCCCGATGGATGAAAAAAGTATTATTAAATAGTTTAATCAATACTAATATCTTTTCGGCGTACAGTATGCGGCACGCATCTACATCAGCCCTGAAACGAAAAGGTATAGATTTAGATATCATAACAAAGTCGGTCTGATGGTCAAAAGATTCTCAAACATTCGCACGTTTCTATGATCTCCACGTAACCACAAATAGTTCGGCATATGTATAATATTAGTATAATAATTTCATAAATTAAATACAAATAAATAAAAAAAAGATTTCTGTAATTTTAGCGCTATGTTGTATTTTTTATTGGCTAATAACCTGTTGTTATCTTTGAGTTGCAACTGTTTGCGTTAAAATAAATTTTATCATCTTACCTCTGCCGAATTTTGACCTTTAAGGGGTTACCTCCACTTGCGATTTTGAAAAAAATGATTTTTTATTTCATTTTGAAGTATAAGTATTTGAGAATATGTCCTGAAAATTTCAAGTCGATCCGAACAAAATTGACTGAGATATGAGCGTTGAAAGAGAAGAATCCGTTGTGTAAACGACTGGCTAGTCTGCCGTCTGGCGCGTTTTTCTCAAGATGGCATTTCTGAAGTCGGTGACTAAGATTACTCGAACACTAATGAACCGATCTTCTTGAAATTTTGCAGGCTTACTTAATACATAAAAATGTTGTCTTTAATCGTTCGATTTTTTTTTCGAAAAAATGGCCTTTTTTCGTTAACATCGAATCATTAACTTTAACTGTTTGCCATTTTGTGAAAAATGAATTTTTTTTTCATCCTTCGATTAAAGACTAGTTTATACTTATATTTGGCTAAATCCATCCGCATTTTTTTCAGATGATCCGCTTCGCCGCAATGTTGGTCACTGCAAACCGTGTATATAAAAACATTATTTCATTGACGGCCATTTTCCACAAAACAATGGAATATTTTTAAATAAAAAAATTACTGCAAGTTCTTCAAGATGTGTTCTTCAAGATGGTATATTGATCGATTAAAAAAGTTTTGTTTTTTTTTAATAATGAAAAAGGCCTTTTTTGCACTACAAGTGGGGGTAACGCCTTAAACATCTACTGCGTGATCTATCGGAAGAGCCGCGAAATACAATTATACGATTAAGCGAGCTTGCCTTAGTGATGTTCGATGGTGATTGTATAAAGCGCTTCTTTCGATATATCACATCCCACCCTGATAAAGTTAAATATTTTCATATATCTCTATATATTTTTCTATCCCCCAATACTTCAGAGAAGTATTACCTTTTGATACGGCAATACTTTGAAATTATGAGTTCTCAGGGCCGGATTGCCATGCATAACAAACAAAAAAGTCTCTACATGGGCTTTAAGGGGTCAGCCTGCTTTAAAGGCTTCAAAAAATCGATTTTTTCGAGGATTTTTTGGGAAGGAAAGAAATATCCGATTGAAACGAAATTTTCAGGATTTATTGTTGTATATTCCAACAGTCTTCTTAAATTGTTTCATTAAGATATATGTCATATTATGCTTGGTACAAGCATTTCACCGAGACGCCTCGAGTGTGCATTTGTCGTGCGGCGGAAAAGATGCAGGTCGCAATTTCCATCTAAAGCAAAGAACCCCATACAATTTGTATTTCTCAATAGTATAGCTTCTAGTGAAACCAAAAAAATTCAACAAACAGTGAAAAATTCAACAATTTTTCGCAAATTGAAAAAAAATTCATTTCTTTGGACAAAAAAATTCACTTTAGATGGTTTAAAAAGTTGGTTAACCTTAAGTTTCTTAAGGTTGTTTAGGTTCAACTAGAAGAGAATTGAATTCCGAATACAATTCATTTTGTCTCGTTCCGATAGGGTAATTTTTCCCTATCGCCACACGACAAATGCGTACTCAAGGCGCCTTGGCGAAATGCTTGTACCAAGCATAATATGACATATATCTTAATGAAAAGATTTGGGAAGACTGTTGAGATATATAATAATAAACCCTGAAAGTTTCGTTTCAATCGCATATTTCTTTCCTTTCCAAAGAAATCCCCGAAAAAATCGATTTTTTGAAGCCTCTGAAGCAGGCTCCCCCGTAAAAAATGTGTGGATATTCCGTAAAGGTAGAGGGAACTACTGCGTGATCTATCGGAAGAGGCGCTTGATACAATGACGATCGAACTTCACTTAAAGAAAAAAACATTATTTGTAATTGTTACTACCTGGGGCTGCTAACGCCGGCAACGCAACGGTCCCTTTGCATGTCGTCAGGATTAAGAAATGCGTGGAATGCAGAGTGATGTTTTATCTCGTTCTTACGCTCAGAAAAGGGCCATACTACTCTTCTTTACGGTTTTTAGGCTCTTGATTTGACGGGCACTGGCTGCACGAAACTTGTCTGTTTAATTGCGTTTGATTGTTTGGCAGCTCACACGGGCTACCGACCATGCTATTTTTCTTCGTTGTTTTTGTATTTTCTTTCTAAAGTACTTAACTTCTTTTATTTAATACCCACTCATAAAATTGCAAAAATACTTTGATAAATTCGCTACATCCTTTCGTTGGCACATCCACTATTTTTTATCAAAATGACTCAGGTTGACTTTGAAATCCTACCGATGTCTAGCGAATTAAACTTTTGATTGCAAATTTAGTCCCGTTTGAATAGTGACAAACTATTGACAAACCAGTGACAAACTAGTGACAAGCTAATTTAGAGTAGAATAAATTATTGAAACATCGTAGTTTTTTTACATCTTAGGATGAATTTCATCGCAAAGTTTGTTTTTGTAGTAAAAATGTTTTTTTGATTCGTAATTTCTTATTTTTCAACCCAATTTTGAGGAATGTTTCGACGTATTTGAATCACAAATGTTTATAACTTCCAATAAATAACGAAAAAATACTAAAGCAATGAATAAAAATAAAATTACGAATGCTTGAATGTAAAATTTTTGAAAAATCTCATTAAAGTATAAACAATTTAATATCTCTTAAACAACAAAACTTTTTTTGGGGGAAGTAAGCTCCAATAATTCACAAACGACCTCCTCTATATGGAAAATTACTATAGCGGGTCGGGTTCCAGGCACCCTCTATAATGTAGTATACGTTTGCATTTTTTCACTGTCTTCACCCCAACAATTGTGAAGTTTCGCCCTATACGAACCAGCGTGAATAAAAAGCAGTTCAATCGTTATAGCCGCATCATTCTTTTTTCCCGTTGAACGATTTTCCCAAACGATGACCAAAAATCGTCGAATCTAACTGATTTTCAAAGCCGTTCTTCATAGTATTTTGTACTGATAAATAGTGACATAAGAAAAAGTACACTCGCTTGCATGTGGATTCTCGCCTACCCTTGTTATCCCTCGTGAATAGTTATTAGGGTTGGTGAGTAGTACTTTGACCGTGAATATCTCGGTACATTCATGCAGTTCGTCATTGTAAAAAAGACTCTCTGCTATTGAGAATAACCCTGTATGTATATTCAACGATGTAAAACCGCGATAAATCGCACGCGTTAAGTTTGAATAATGAGCGGCCGTAACGATGATACATGCCGGGTTCGCTAGTGGGCGAGATGTCGGTGCGGTTGCTGAGCTACGTGATAGGCGTCGAGAAACGTCGATGCGTGTATTATACAGAGTCCATCCGGCCGGTGGATACGTCAGGACACACAGTGTGGTCGAGCCACCATACCCGACACTCTTCCGTCGACTGTTGGACAGTCGTTGCGACCGGGCAAACGTTGAACTCGTGTGTGTGTCGAGTAGCTCTCTCAGCCGGAAAACTATCAATATAGACGGATTTTCCGCTTCGTCGGCGAATAATTCCTGAGTCGAATATCATCACGGACGAGTCCGACCAACTTGTTAAATCGTTTCCTCTACCGAGGTCTGATTTCTCATTTACAGCCTAACTTTTAAGATGTGTCGCCGATTTGGCTTAGTCCACTTACCGACGGGTTTTTACCTGTCCTTCGACGAAAATTTGTGGGAATACGCGAACATAACGTAATCTGACAAACTTTCGAAATTTTCATCAAATGTTAAGTTGTTAAATGAAAAATCGAGCATCATTCATTCCTAACGCAGAGGTTGGTACTTCAATTTTATGATAAAAGTGCTCAATTTTTGAGAAATAGCATTTTAAGGCAGGATCATAATTTGAAACTTTGAAAACATCGATTTTTGTTCTTACATTTTTTAAAGTAAATATGTTGAAGGGCTACCAAAATATTAAAATGTACAAAACTGATTGTTACGAAATTTTTATCACATATTCTGTACACTTATAGCAACGAACTGAATTTGGATTATTTAACAATTATGATTTTTACTATTTTTTTTTGCCAAAATGCAGAGGAAAAACATGTATTTTTTTTCTTCCTCCTATTTTCACCGGCGTTTTGTTATTTTTGCATGTAAATAGAAAACTCTAATTAAAGTGGCTGCTAGTGATGTATTGAACGTAACACTAGCGCAGACCCACCAACTAATCGAGACTTTATATTCAATTGGTGTACTTGTATGTTTAAATGCATAAAATATCAAATAAATTTTATTTAATGTATTTCAAGAGAATATTTATCAAGCCTAACAAGTCCTACATAAATATTTTTATTTAGAATCTCATTACAAAATCATAAAAATAGCCTGTTTTTCAAGCACCCAAAGTAGAATGCGGCCATAAAAATATCAACTATCCATTTCGCACTTGCGTGTCACACGGTACGTGTTCTACATATCCTTAACTCAACGCCCACCACCTTCCTCCTTCAACCTATCAGTCCGGCCTCATTGGATATATTCGCCCATGACCGTGTACATCCGATAGACTGCGTTTGTAAAGCTCTGAAAAAGCCCTTGTTGAAACGGGACGAGCATACATCCGAGCCTCGCGTCTCTGACTTCGGAAAGTTGCGCGCGAATCCTTGAAAAATTTATGACCCAATGTCTACAGCACAGGCGAATCTAAGGCCTTTGATGTTTGCTGCTCATAATACAAAGTAATCAAGATGTTTTTATGCACTAAAATGCATTTATTTTTTTTTTTATTTTATGTATTATACAAACTTCATTTTGCACAACTTCACGTGCTTTTTTCTTCAACGAAAATACCTATAACTTCCGAACAATGCGGAAACAAAAACAAAAAGTGTACAAAAAAAAATATTTTTTTCTGTAGCATATAAAAACTACGAAAGTCAAGATTTTTGGTTTCTTATTTTTTATACAAACAATAATAACAAATAATGATAATCATATCAATAATAGTAATGAATGCGATTTAAATAAAATACTAATATTAGTAATTGATAGTCTCATAAATGTAAACCGATAATAATAATAATTATTATTATCATAACCCCGAGATAATACTAATGATAAAATTGTTCCGGACTAAGGGGAGATCGAGTCGAATTCTCCGAGGTAGGTGATTGTTCTCGAGTGCAAGCAGTGGTCGTGTTGCTCGAGCGAATAAAATCTGACAATAATAAGGAGAACATTTTATAACTTATATTTTAGGAAAAGACAAGTTAAAGTGCCTCGAGCAGTAAGGATTCGTACTAATTGTGTATATACTTTTTTTTACATATATTTTTATAAAATTGATAGTATTTCTGATAAAAGATCGATTTCTCGAGTACGGACGTAAGAAGAGGGAGCAAAGAGCCCTCGCGATACGAAACGAAGATAGTAAAATCGATTTAATCGACCCGGCATGACGGCCGCTAATGGTCGTACAGGAATATAATTTCGTTATACGTTGTGACTGTTCCTGGCAAGTCGATTTATGATTGATGATAGTCTGATGTCTATGTTTTTTCATATATGGCTTATGGAGAGGTCGCGGAGTATATTGAGTTTCCAGAGAGCATAATACGATTTGCCCAATCGTCGGGGAATAGTGTGGAGTGCGCGTCAGTGCGATGAAGATGGGAATCAAGTCGAGCAGAAACCTGCCAGCAGACTGCGCACGATGGATTCGATCGAATTTCTAATTTGGCTCATTTCTCATTCTCTTTCTCTCTCTCTCTCTCTCTCTCTCTCTCTCTCTCTCTCTTTCTCTCCCTCTTTCTCGCGACCCGGTGATGTCCCAATTCGCGAGGAAGGATTTTAATTGGATCAAGACTTCAAACATTTCGACAAAATTATTACAGAGACATTTGAAACATAAAAAAGCTAGAATTTTTAATCCACACTCCAATTCTTGGAGTTATATCGGGAGTGCTTTCAACAATCAGCAGGATTCACGGTAATGGTACCAATGCGCGGACGAGATAATAGTTCGAATATTCTGCTATATTAGCAATACACATGCAAAGTAATAGAAAATAACATGTACATCTTATTAAACATTTAATTAATCAGAAATTACTGGTAAATTGTAGATTACCAACGATTATTCGTATTAAAATTGCCGAATCATATTAACGAGTCCGAGGTAATCATGTCATGAATGGACTTTTATAGACCGCAGTGCTGAGGAGTTGCGATAGTTTGTAATAGTGATAGGGATTTATATTAAAGCTCTTAAGGCCTGATATATGTCCAGAATTTCCAAAGAATCGATTTTTTTTTACAGATTATTATTCTTTATAGTTTTAGGCGTGTTTCTTTGGAAGTTGATTGTAAAAATTCCCAATAAATCAAACGTTATTATAGAAAACGTCACTACACAATGAAAGAGCCTGACGCGTACTTGGTACTTTAAACACGTTTTGATCAAAACTACTTTTTCTGACATGGTCTGCATGATAACTCATACAGTTTTTAATATTTTTTTTAATATTCAAAATTTTTCTCTATAGTCTGTCGTGCCGGATTTTTAATATTCTGATTAGAAAATTTTATAAACAGAATTAAAGTGTGACAGTTATGACACAAAATGCACACTTTCTTTTATACTGCAGTAAATTGCTACATTTTTTGAATTTCAAAAATTCGGCTCGACAGACTATAACTACAACCTTATTTTGCAAGCATTTTTTTACGTTTTCTAGATCTATAAACATTTGAAGAAGAAATTATGCAGACCGTGGAGCAACTTTTTTCACGGTGCTTCCGGAAACGTGATTTTATATATTCTAATTTTTGAAAAAATGAAAAAATTATTTTTTCAAAGTTTAAATACTATTAAACAATGCGTAAAAATTATTGTTATTCATTTCTATTCCTATCTAGTCTTAAAACAGTTTTTCTTTTAGCGAGTTTTCGGCACTGGTGGACGTTTGTAAGGCCTTAACCGTCCGAGCATTGGTACCATTACCTCTCACATTAATACACAATTCCCATTCCATTTATTTTTTGGAACGGTGATAAATTCGATGCTGTCATTTGAGGCATGTTAAAAATCCAAAAGAGGCGAGTTACATTTCGTAGCTCAACTTGTTTGTATTAATGATATAATTAATTCATTTTAGTCTTAATATGTAAATTGTGCGTTTATTAATTTGGCTCGAGCAATTAATAATCTGTAGTGACTGACCGGTACTCACTTTATTTTTATTACATCGCTGATTGACTTCAAGCTCGTCAGTGTATCCAGTAACCAAATTGATGTAAAAAATTATCCTTCGAATACACAAGAATAATTATTTTTGTTCGGCTCTTATTGCTTACAGACTTTTTGACAAAAACGCGAACAACTACAGACTACCTTGGAATCTACTAGAGGGCAGTTTTGCATGTGAACTACTCGTGGGAAACTTCACTATGATACTTTCTATACAAAACATCATTGACTTCTTTTCCGATAATGGCACTCCTACAATAGAATTCTGATAATTTTGCATTTCATAATAATAAATTTAGCTTATATTTCACTGGGTCATGTCAGTAGACCATTTTCTCCGGAAATTACAATTTCGATCCTCAACACTCAAGCCTTTTTCAAAACTCAAACCCTTTTCCAAACTTTGTTATCACCAATTTATAAAAACAAGGTTACTCAATTCCAGTCCCAATATTGACAAACGACAAAAACGGTGGAAAGTGTTGATTCCACAATATTCATTTAGCACGGTACACCTGGTGATACATTTGGCCCAGAAGTGTATATCCCGTAAAACCATGTGGCTCGTACAAGGTAGCTTCGCGCTGAAGATCGTTCCAATAATCCGTGAGGTTCTTCCAGGGCGTATGTAAGGATTACAATAATAAAGTCTCGGAGCCGAGCTCCCGCGTTGAACCAGGTCTGCATCCTCCTCTCTACGTTCTCTATTTTACACCGACTGGATTCCCCGTCGCGTTTTTCCCTTCTTGTTTTCGTATCTATCCAAGGCACTGGTTAAAGCCTGGAGGCTAAAGCCAGAAACCATTAGCTCGAGCAAAACCTCGGTGAGAAGGACGGGTGTAAGTGTATCCTTCGTTGCCACTGCGCGCGCGCACGTTATGTCTAACCCACGAACGATCTCGGAGCTCCGAGACGCTATCAGCGCCGGCTTAGAGACGTTTCGCTATGAAATTCGCGCAGTTCTAGCTTGAGGCTTCATTTTTTCAAAAGGCGGGTGATCGCAGCGCCACCTAGATGGCGTTCTATCTCGTCCGGAGATCCGAATAGGTGACGATGCTCGAGGGCTCTTACGTATTTTTTTTTCCTGTTCGTCTCTTTCCCGCCGTCTGCTCTTTACAAGCTCCTAACATCTGTCCCTCTTGGAGCGTTTTTTCCCCTATCTTTTTGTTTTCCTTCATCGTACCCGATTCAAAGCTCGGGGTATAACGAGCCGATGGGTATCTCGATCCGCGACTATGCACTCACATACGCACACAAATGTAAAGATGCACTCAGAGCTGAAGGATATATTAGTATCTGGATGTAGCGAACTGAACGCCAGTACGGTCGCATCTCTCAGGTGCTCGCTGCGTCGCCATCGCCTTCGCCTGACCACTTATTCCCAGGCTCGTACACTCGATCAGGAAATCTGCAGCCGATAGGAGTGGGGTGGGGGGGGGGGGTATTCCTCGCCCGGAAAAACCACCAGTGCGCATCATGAAACTCGGTGAATGCTGAGCACGTGCTGGCGTCCTTTATTGAAGCTCGTACACCGCGAATATAATCGGAAGTTATACTGACGCCTATGAGATTCTCAAACGATTCTCCGTGACCGGTTGCTCAATTTTGCTGCATCTGGAACGGACTTTGGAGGTGAACAAATTTGTATGGCCGCAAGTGTCCATTTTCGACGCTTAGTCTTTTGTACTTTTCTGAACGAGCGGGATGTGGCAAGGATGTTGGGGTTCAAGTATACCAAAACTACAGAACTCCCGGATATTGGATTTGATAACAATAATGGATTTGATAACAATGCTGGATAGTTTCCCAAAAGATTAATGACATTTTGGTACGACATGCCAGGAATTTTTATGTTATTCCAAGATGAGATTCAATCTCTTGCCATCCTCCAGAGGAAGATAGGGTCAACGAAAAAAATAATGTGGAGGGAGCGAGAAAAAGTGGTTATGAGAGATACGTACATATATGGTTATGGAATGGTTGGTGATACAAATACTTTCATGACAGGGCATCCTTATATGCACGGAATAAGTAATTTTGAGAGAAAAGAAAGGTTTATAATTTAAAAAATGGTAAACTTTTGTTCATTCATGAAGTATACGGTATGGTGTTATGTATGAAATAGCATATCGGATGAATGGCCTCCATGGCGTTGCTAACACATGTTCACTCTTTTGTTGCAATTACTCATGACCGTTTTGTATAAATGTGGCTGAATTTTGAACACCAAGCGCTCAATTTGTTCCTTCGCGGGCTTGGTGCTTATTGGCTTATTGGAATAAATTGTGCAGTTCGAAAAAACCCACAGAAAAAATTAAGTTCACTAAAACGGATATTCTTGATTATTTTGCCAAATTGATGTCCCTGGTTTTCAGTAACACTCTCAAGAATTGCTTAAATGTAGTGCATTGAACGGCTGAATGAAGGATGGCCAGAGTGTTTACGATTACTAATTTATTTTATGCATTGATTCATTTCCGTTAATTAATCCCGTCACAGTTGATTCGGGTAAATCACTACACCTACACTCTTTTGTATGGAAATGGTGAACAGTAGTTAGTAAACCATTATTATTTTTGAAGTATTGCTGAAGACCGAAAACGCATTGTTGTTTCATGTAGTGCTCTATTTTTAATAACACTAAACTGTCAGCTGTCACGGTAACTTTATTTTCGGTCACTAGTTACAAGTTATGCTGATATTAGGTCTTTATCTATGAAATTGCCATTTTGTATGAAAAAGTTGAAACGAATTTTTTTCATATATATTTTTATTTGTATTAATCGAAGTAATTACTCATGCAATCAATGCACCTTTGCCAACGCAGTAGCAGTTTATTGATGCCCTTCTGAAAGAAATCAACTGGACGGGAGGCAACAAATTCTTTAAAGGCATTTTGTACTGCTTCTCGAGTATGGAATTTCTTTCCCGCCAAAAAATTATCCAAATTCTGGCAAAAGTAGTAGTCTGTAGGCGAAAGGTCTGGTGAGTACAGCGGATGGCGGAGAGCTTCCAACCCCAGTTCTTGCAACTTGGAGACTGTCTGCTGTGTAGTATGAGATCGCGCGTTGTCGTGCAGGAGCAGCGGAGACAAGCGATTGACGAATGCTGGTTGAAGATGTGCCAGCTTCTCGATCATTGTGTTCAGTTCTTCACAGTACACAGTACACACAGTACACATCTGCGGAAAAAACGAGCTTACACGCAAGAGATGTTTTTTCAATAACTCATATATCAAATTCACATACCACATAAATCGATCAAAATTTAAATCGAAGAAATCGCGATCATCAAATTTATGACGAATTTAAGGGATCCTCTCAGTGTGAAATGTTAAAAAAAATTTTTTTTTTACACTACCGTATAGTATGCACTGTTATAAACATTCTCTCAAATGTTTAAATCGATTTTCAAATTATTACGGTCGCTATAGCGTTTCTTTGAGAAATGGAACGGAGCGGGACATCCGCCCAGTCCGTCGCGCCGCCCGACCGTTATCCTTTTGTTATTTTTCTACCTGCGCGTGTACCTTTCTAAGGCGCTTAGGCTCTATAACATTTGACATCCATCAAGGATAGACATATTAGTGAAACCCCCAAGAAAAAAATTAAAATCGCATAGCTGAGGCGCAATAGCTGAGGCGAATGGATTCAAGGAAAAATATTCTTATTCGAAGATTTGATCACCGACGATTTGTTAGAGAGATGTACGGGCGCAAACAGTCGAAATAATAATGAGAGTTTCAATCATCGCGTGTGGCAATTCGCTCCCAAACATATATTCTGTGGAAAGCAAATTATAAAAATCGCGACATATTGTGCCGCCTGTACGTTCAACGAAGGGTTCGGTTCACTTTTAGAAATCCTGGACACAATAGAGTGCACCATAGGGCCGATAGCCGTAGCCTTATATCACTACAAGATATAAGGCGGAGCGCATCAAAATTGCAGAACGTCGAAGCTCTCTGGACAGCAAAGAAGCCAGGACCGCTCGTCGAAACGAAAATTTAGCAGAAAATGAGCAGTTCGAGGAAGCAGAAGAGATACTATGAATCTGGCATCATCGATTGATCGTAAGGAAACAATTTATCTAAAATTTTCTAACTTCATTGTTTAACCGTCCGGTCAATGACTAGGTATCCGGGTATCCATTTCACCTTTGCAGATAGAATTTATTAACTTTTTCTTTAAAAACCTGTATAACCGTCTGGATCCTCGAAATTTAAGTAGTTTGAAACCCAATTTTTGTCAAATTTTTTTATAATAAATTATTTAATAATAAAGTTTGATAGTTATTAACTATGAAACTTGATACCTCCTTCGTTCAATAACCAGGCACCCGGGTACCCACTGAAGTTATTATGCATGAATGTTGGCCTTATACACACTAAAGGAACTACCTATTAAAGTATTGAGGTAAATTGTCTTTTAAATAAATAATAAAAAATATCGTGCCTGGTTACTGAACGAAGGAGGTATCAAGTTTCATAGTTAAGAACTATTATTAAATAATTGATCATAAAAAAATTTGACAAAAATTGGGTTCCAAACTACTTAAATTTTCGGGGATCCAGCCGGTTGTACAGTTTTTTTAAAGAAAAAGTTAATAAATTCTATCTGCAAAGCTGAAATGGATACCCGGGTACCTGGTAATTAACTGGACGATTAAACGCGTTTTTCTCGGAATGGTGTTTTTCGAAACGGTGTCCACTCTGAAAGGGAGAGTTTTGAAGATAACTATTTCCAATTTTGAGAAAACATTTTTAACGTCATTCTCTATCGCGCTATGGAAGCCTTTTTTTAATCTTCCTATTTTCTTACAAAAAGCTGTCGAAAATAAGGAACAAATTCGACACTTTTTGTTCAAACCGCCGCTATTTTTTCAAATTAAAAAATCCTCCATCCCGCGATAGCGAGTTTCCTATAGATTAATCATCTTTTTAAAATTTTTGTTCGGGATCAAAATTGCGGCCTTGTTTTTAAAGTGTCATTTCAACAATTTATTTAATTATTATATACTAAAAAAATGAACATATAACAAATCATTTTGTATTCGGCATGAATATATTTATTTATAAAAACAAAACCAGACCGATTAGCTTATTACAACATTTTTGAAAAAATCGCGAAAATCAGTTATTTTTCGAAGGGGCACACTGAGGTAATTCCTTAAAAACATGAATTGAAACCAAAGTTATCCGTGTACACTAAAACAAAAAAAAAGGAAAAACTAAATGTAAAAAGGGTTATAAATAAGGAAAAGAAGAAAGGAAAAAGTAATGTAATTATATAAAGTATCGCAGCCAAAGGTGACCAAAAAAGAAAAATAAAGAGAAAGGAAGACAGAAGACGGATATAGACACACAGTTATGCGGCGCTCCGTTAATTTGATTTTCCTCAGTGTCGTTGCATTTCGGCTTCGAGGACAGGAGCGACCTCGAGCGCATTACGTGTCTGTGCTACTGGCAGAGCTCGTACGAGGGGGATTGGAAGGTTAGCCTAGAGGGGGAAGAGATCGGGCAATTTATCAATCCAGCGACGAGAGAGAACAACTCCTAGCTGGGCGGGTAATTTAACAAGATTGATGCGAAGCCGACATGCCACAGTTCGCCGAGGTCGACATCAACGCCCCGCGCCGTACATACATAGTGATACACATATAGCAGATTATATAGAACTAGAACGGCGCTAACAATGACGGTAGAGCGGTAAAGGGGAGGGGGGTCTCTCTCGTTCTGTCAGCGCCCTTAGACGAGGGAACATCGGCAGGCATTGCTGCAGTGTTAGGTGAACGTGTGAGCGACTGGTTATTAGGATGATACCTCATCACGCACAGCTTCGAAAATCACGCGCGAACCATCTAACCCGCCTCTGCTATCACCGTACACACCTGACGAGAACGGCAGATGAGACCGGTCGTTATAGGAACAATTACTTCTCGGCGATCAACCAAACACACGAAAGACTCGTGATGAAAACTGAATCATCCCTTGTCATTCTTGACAGTACTTTCGGGACTCATTGGCCGCTTGTACGATGTTATATGCGCACGAATGTGTCGTATTGCGTAGGAGTTTCCATCACCCGTATATCATACGTTAGGAAGTAACGCAAGTGCCAATGGAAGATAGATAGATGGCTACGGGCCATAGACTTATTGCGTTGGACGAGGATTGCCCGAGGGGATATGAGACGAAAACATAGGGGAGTTCGCGGGGATTTAATCTAACGGGATTTTTTTTTAATTTCGTTCAAGTATTACTGGATGCGTTAGACGAAAAGTTAGTCCAATGAAATAGCTATAGTTTAATGTTAATTTAATAATAATTATAATAATGAAATGATACTGTCAAATGTTAATTTCCCACTTTCAGTAATAATTCAAGAAAATTCGACCATATTGTCATGTGTTTATCTAAGAATTTGTTAGTCCCTGTACAAACTGGCTGATGAACTTTGTTGCTCTCAAGTAATATAAATCCAAGTACATATTGCAAACGGGCTTGGTACTGGCAATGTACTGATGCCAGAGCTGCCAATACTGGCTGCCTACCAGGAGCCAAGGTTGGTCCAAATCGAAATCAGTGTTAAGACAGCTTTAGTTTGTTCCCACCTGTACAAGTTATGACGCCGTAAATGGCACAATACAAGCTCTCAGTACTGGCTCACTTTTGAATTGGGCCAAAACACGGCTATCGTGTCTATGCCGGACATAAAAAATAAAACAATTTACAAATGATTGAAAAAATTGTGGTGCTCTGCTTTCACTCTCATATGCATTGTTTATGTTTTTGCATATACAATGATTCTATTAAAAACATATCCTACCTAAATAAATTTTCTTGCGCATCATCGGAATTGAACCTGTGCCTTCAGTTTCAGAGTTGAACGCCCTACCAACCTAGCTATCCGAACACTTGTACAATCTAATTTCTTTTTGTTCCTCACTATTACGTAAATAAGGAATATGGAAACGAATCTTCTCGTAATGATACTTCGACCAGATCAAACAGAATATAAAGGCTCAGACAATAGATTACACTTGCAAATTTGAACAAATGATTCGATTGATTGGCGAGTCTATACTTGGGCAAGTATCGGTGCAGTGACGACAATCCAATGATTAGTGAGTCCATACTTCGCTAAATATTGACCGCGTAACCTCAAGCCACGAGTCTATCTTGGCCTATTGGATTGGCCCCCTATTAATATTGTCTACCAATACCGAGGCCGTAAGTACTTCGCCCAAAACTAGGTTACCAAGAGTGGCACTGTACGAATAAAATTGTTTACCACAACACAGACAATCCATAACCCAAGACTCAGTAACCAAGGGCGGCATGTTACTGCCTGCCAGTGCTGAGTATGGAAGTATTGCCTGAGGCTGGCGTGGTACTATTACCAATGTTCGAGCGGTACTTTCCGCTGAGCGTGAACCAAGCTTGGTTAACAAGACTGGCACTGGGCTAATATAACTATTTACAAATACTGAGGCAGTACTAACGCCAAGACTCGGTAGTCAAGGCTGACATGATACTGTTCTAAGTGCTCTTAGCCGAGACTCAACTAACCTTGTTTACTAAGACTGGCACTGTACTAATGAATTTGTTTACCAATAATGGTGAAGTACTTAACCGAAGAATCAGGAATCGGGACTGGTACGGTACCGATACTTTTAGTGCCCAGTGCAGATGCAGTACATCGAGGCGAGACTCAACCAAAGTTGGTTACCAGAACATGCCGGGTACTGATAAAATTATTTGCCAATACTGGAGCAGTACTTCACTCAAGACTGGGTAGCGGCAATTGGCACGGTACTGATACGTTCAGTTGCTAGTGTTGGGGAAGTACTTCAAAGTAAGAGTCAATTGTACTTGGTAGCCAGGACTGGGGCCGTACTGATAAAATAGTTAAGCATTACTGTGCCAATATTGAACCGAAGACTCGGTAACCAAGACTGGCACGGTATCGGTATGATCGGTTTGCAATTTTGTGGCAGTATCGCTGACTGAGAGTCGTTCGCCAGCACTAAGACAACTCTGCGCCGTATTGATAACTATCGCACAATACCGATATTCGCACATGGGAAACTACTACTAGGTTTAATATCAGTTGGATACTAGGATCGTATTAAAATACGAACCTACTTTTTACCACCTTGAAGGACTAACATCCCAGATAAAGAAACAAATGCCCAGTGGACCAATAAAAAAATTTCCAATACAACATTCCTAAGACCTTATGCTTTCAGCATGTAATTCATAGTGTGCCAAGTGCTCATTTTACCAATTCCATAAATAAACATTATTTTATCGTAACTTTCTTCACAACACGTGTTATTATCGCGTTGTAAAATGAGCTCAGCTTAGAGACCGTACAACTTTAAGTGACAGAATGAGAATAAGACTTCTTGGTGCATTTTCAACCCCTGAGGGCTGCATAAGGCAAAAAGCTTCAGATCTTGAACATGTTTCACTTAAAAATTGGCTGCGATATCGGCACCAAGTTATCGACTATTGGGAGTTTACACTTACGAGGAAAGCCAGACAACGTACTTGATGAAATTTGCTTCCGAACGCACAACTTGTTGACGTGCATATCGTCTGAAGTTTGCCTGCCGAATCTTGCAGTCCGCTTTGCACACACGTGAATTTGAATAATCCTGCCATTTGCAAGCGAACTTACCACCGAAATATGCGGAGGGAACCAGACCCGCATCACAATAGTCGCTACTTACCAACACGATCATATCCCCCCGAGAGACTCACACTCTCAACCCTTGTTTTCACCATCTTTATTTTATCCTCCAAAAGCCAGGTATTTATGGCTTCTTGCTTCATCATTACCCATTTATTCCATGTTTATGTTTCTCGGCGACCTTTAATCGTAACAAGCAAAATATCAAGATGGATCGATACTGGGGTACCAAAAATAGTCTCAGTATCGCCCATTCCCCATCATCCATGACATCTCCAATCAAACCTAGGAATCGTGTCGATTCAACTGTTCACATCCAGAATTATCTTTTGCGTACCGCGGTTATCATTATCGCATAGGGAAGATCTACGTATAGCAGGGGCCATGAATCATATGGTAGCTTGCACCATATGATTCATGGACACCATGGATTCATTCCATACGATATGGAATTCTTATCTCATAAGTATTACATTTTGGCGCGTCCGCAGTCGTTTTACTGGTTCAAATTGGTAAGGTTGGCACACCGTAGTTAAACGGTATCAATTCATTTTTAACTTTTGATTTGTTAGGGTAAAGTTGGTTTGCATACACCGGAAGTTTTTTCCTCCAGCTTTGTTATTCGGAACTATACGTTTTCAGAAGTAGCCTCCACTTTTGTTCAACCGATCAATTATACTTCTGAACTCCTTCGTGAGTAGTGCGTGATCACCCTCAGCGTTCATGAGAAAATTTTTTAGTAAATCCATAATGTCGAACAGTTTCGATAGCCTTAATCATTATCTGGTTGATCTCCTTATGATTTATTTTCTGATTATGAAATTATAAATACTTACTGAACTATAAAAAACGATGTTTCTTGAGAGCGTATTTTATTGTGATCTCTCATATTCAAGAGGTTTCTTTCGAAATTAGGTTAAGAGAAATGCTCTGTCATTTAGAGAAATTTGTTCTTAAATGGAGGGCGTTGAACGTTATAATATCAACATGCTCCCCAAATTAACGCTGTAGGCTGGACGTTGATGAGTCAATCAGGCGCTTTGCTTTTTTATATACTTTGCTTTTTTATATAGAGATTTCTTTACAGATTTTTCCGCTCCTGGATCATACCTAAAATTCCTTCCAGATATATTGGCATCGGCATAAAAATATCACAGTAAATCGTTCCTACTCCAGTGTTCGGCTGGATTCGTGCTTTTATTTAGCCCAGACGAATTCACCACGCATTTCTGCCATAATTTCAGCAATCAATATCAGTGCTTAATAAAAGACGTTTCGGGGCCCACCATGGAATGCACACTGAATTATTAAACCGCTCTATTTTCACGTTCACCAGGATTATACCGGCGATATGAGAGAGAAGCAAAAGGCAGACTGTTTTCTCGCGAATGCCACAGTACAATCATATGTAGAACGACTCCAGGAAGGATTTTATTTACGGATCGATATCAGGGCGAGCGCGTGTCACATCCCACGGCAAACCATGGACAATTATACTAAAAATTCTGCATTCTATATTAGACGACACATGGAGCCTCTCATCGACAACCTTCGACCCACAATCATTTATGCGTAACATAAACTTCTCAGCGTCCGCGAAATCATAAAGACATCCAGTCTCTTTCTTCGTAACCCCGTATATAATACTCGATATGAGCAATTGTCATGGTTATAAAATCCGAGTCAAATTCGCCCGTGTTTAGATCTCGAATATCGAACTCGCGAACGCCAAAAGTCGATACAAACGTTCCTCCACTCTCTGTTGTAATCCATTCCATATAAGGAACGAACGAAGCCGATTCTCCGAATCAAAGCTACGTACGTAGAATCGCACTTCTTTGCGACCAATCATACTAACCAATTCTTATTGACAGTCCCAACTGACCAATCCTTAAAGAACTGCATCACCAAATTTCCATCTCTCTATGGTTCATTCTCCCACAATCAATCTCCTCCGAATTTGCTATTTGAAAAAGACTTCCTTCCGCAAATCAATTTCCCAACAATATCTGCAGCAATAGGATCGATAGTCTCCCGACTAATCCCGTTGCATTCAGATCGTCTCCTAACAGAAACTGTGGCAATCAGATCGAAGTATCCTGACAGAATCCGCAGCGATCAATTCTTAGTCTCTTATTAATTCAATTCGTTTATCCATCATTTACACGAAGTCAACGCGATTATTGTACGAACTCTACGCATACCAACGCGTATTCACACATCTGTAAACTCTCTCCAAATCTCGTGCGTGTATCCTCAACTCCGCTACAAGCGAGCGCATCAGGGTACCAGCGAAGGCCCTTGTTTATACAAGCGACGATCGAACACTTGCGAGCGTTATCTGATTCGTAGCGAGCGCACACGTACACACAACATCGATACAACTGACAAATGTAAGCAACAGATCATTTTCATTTATTCCGATCCATGTACTCCAAGCTTGCTTATTAACTTCTTTATTTTAATCCGTAAATCCACAAATTCTATCAGTAGCTTGTAATCAACCTTACTAAACTTTGTGCAAGTCTGTCGAATTATTTCTTAATAACAAGTCATCGTATAAATTCTTCAAATGCAGTCCATTCACGATATTACCCCTTTTTACCCTCGTCCCGACCTATTGCGTTGGTCGTAGGCTCAAAAGAGATATACCACACACATATATGCCCACGTCCTCTCAGGACGTGACACGCGCTCGAAAGATTTTGTTTTCCGGTGCATGAAGGTGTTTATAGATAGGGTATTTAGTATGTGGCTTTTTTGTATTATACGGTAGGTAGACATTACAGTTCCTATCTAATCCGCGGTATGGTTACAAAAATGTACGAGCTCCGATATCTATTCCCGCGAAATGGCGGTATACAGCGTGCCCCAAAACTGATAGTATTGGCGTTAAATTCTGATGCGATTGATATAAGCACGTATGTGTTTCAGATCAAACCGTGAATTTTTATTAACTTTTTAAAAGGGGCCAATCAGATGCATACATGCTTATATCAATCGATTCAGAATTCCACCCCCAAACCCCCCTATTAGGGATCAGCATTAGTTGCGGGAGACCCTGTAGATGCATTCGTACATATACACCACCGTATACATTTATATAGCTTACGAGTCGGGTAACGTTGCTGGCAAACGCCGAGGGGGCTAGTTTTCTCCGCCTGGTACACGTCTTGGTGTATGCGCTATGCGCTTCGAGAATTGTTTATGGGGTCGCAATAAAACTATAACGGGCGGCCATTATGACTTCTGTTGTATTATACGGCATCATGGTGCACCGGTGGGCACGGTATCGTGGGTATCCATCTCTCTGCCTCGCTCTCTTCTCTTCTTTTACTTTCTTCGCTACAGCAAATCGCAATGTCTCGGAAAAGTCAGACGGGCTGGTGTATCCGCTGTATATAACCACATTTATTCTGCATACAGTCAAAGTCCCCAGAGTTTATCCGTATTCCGGGGCCGCTCGTAATATCCAGTCAACTGGCCATTTGTGGACTTCCACCTAAGTGTCTTCAAACGTTTGCCAAGTAACACTTGGAGAAAGATGGGAAATATATAGTCGGACAAAAATGCAAAAATGTGTTGGTTGGTAATTATGCGATATAATAATGTTTGACAATGACTTGACGGTTATTGCATCTGATATGATTGATTGCTTTCTGGTCGAGTTGTTAAAAACACTAGTTTTCACTAACTAGCTAATTTCGTTTCATCCGGTTTTGAATGGATGATCTGGATGCTACTAGACGAATTATCTAGAAGACAATTTAGTTCATGCAATTCTTCATTATCAGACAGTTAGGCTGAAGGGCCATATTTTCCTTGATGCCTTTTATGTTAGTTTGTAAAAACCTCACTGTTTCAGTAATTCATTCCGGATTGTTTGATAGATCTTTTTTTTTTTTACGTAATATACCCTGCAACATACCGCCAGGTAATATACCCGGGTAGACATTCGTTTCACTTGGTATCGTCAATTGTCATAACAACAGACTCTACTGGTCGGGGATAACAGACTGGGCCACATTATCGTTCACAGACACTTTGCAACTGGTAAGCTGTCTTCGATTCAAAGTTGACCCAGGTCCAACTGTGGGGTCTTCAACTATAGCAAAGTTGTTGCAATATAAACTGCAGGGGTTGTCCTATCGTTGGCGCTGGTGCCATAATATAATAGATCATTTTCGAATCATTGAGGTTCGAAAATAATATATATGCCCCACCCACATAAATGGCGGATCACCACCGATATATACCGGAAGAAGGAGAAGTCAATGATACAGTCTTGTCGTCTTAGTTTCGGTGATGTAGTCATGGGATATAGTTTGTGCATCATTCTTGAACTCGGAGGATTTCGCCAGTTGGACTAGCAACGTTAAATTGTCGGCGTTATACGCTATTTACCACAAGATAACTGGCACTATATCCGAACCCACCAACCACGCCCTTGCGCGCCCAACGCCATCTTTCCCTGCTTTTGTCCGTCTTTCTTTCTTCCTCCTTTAGAGTTTTATTAGCTTTTGCAAATAACCATGATCCTCAAAATCCGATAATTGCCACGAGAATAGCCAATTAGTTTGATAAATGTTACTAAGTAAGTATATCCGATTCAAAGAAAGGATACCAATTAAAATAGCCCGCCTAATCTCAACAAAGCTTCCTATTCTATCAATAAGAATGGTCCAATAAGCCCAACCGATAGTACTCAAATAAAAACAAATAACCGATAAGAATGTTACTCGAACCTGTAAAGAAGCCATCAATAACGATGACTTCATACATCCAAACAATGAAAATCGTTGAATACATTGGAAACGATATACTTTTGCGATAATGAGACAAAACTAATTGCTTTGACGTCTATTGATATGAATAATGCAAATTCTAATTATATAAATGTTATCAACTCAAACGATACGAACTCTATTGGTATGAACTCTAATAAAGGTAGATCAATAGTTCTCTCCCCATATTCGGAGACCCAGCATAACTTCGTATTATTGAAAAAGGAATCTACAGTTTGGAAAAGAGGGAACAAAGAAAATGTACTGAGGTACCCAGCGAGGGAATTCACGATCAACGGTTTTACTGGTTCCCTTAGTGGAGCGCTGCACGATTCGAGTATCAGGGATATCGTCTCGTTTACATATATCGTTCGTCGAACTCACCATATTAAATCGGCTATCGGTGATCGCACTTTGGTGTCAATGGAAAGACTCTGAGTAGTATTATACATATATAAATACATTTAAATGTACACATATCCAGCGATACCTAAGCATACACATACGTGAGTTTGTGTATATATATAATAACATCGCATATGTTACGAGTAATGCTGTAAAGCTCGAAGGCCCTCGCGATCTCGTCCGTATATACGCGATGTCGAGTTTCTTCTAGGGATCGTGTTTAACTCCATTGGAATATACGGCGCTATATCCGGAATTTCGTTCCAGGCCGTTGAGACACTAGATTCCACTTTATCGACACTGGTAATGGTTATATAGCCGTTAAAGTTGCCCTCTTATACAACTTTTCCAATCTTATCTCCAAGCGCGAGGAGCCAACCGCCAGTGCTCTCGCTCCCTCGCCCTTAGTTGTCTTTTCACCAGAGTGGACGATCGAGAGAGAAAAAGAGAGGGAGCGGGAGCTTTCGCCATGCTCTCTCGTGAAGGTTAAGCCCGTGCAAGTTCTTCGCAAAGATCGAAAGAACGACCTCTAGCCAGGGGTTGTCGAGGGTAGAGTATGAAGGTGTGCAAGCGCGCCTGTAACCGTTCGTAAGAGCGTTCGTACCAGAATGAGGAGGATTTAGTTAAATTGGACTGGCGAGCGAGTTGTAGACGAGATTTGTTCGGCATCAACGATCGCTGACCATTCCAAACGTTTCGGAAGTACCAGTAATGCGATCAAGATTTTTTCTCCTTCTTTATTTCGTTTTTCCACCTTAAACCTCTTTCCTTTTCGTGTAAAAAGTAAGAAGAGACGAGGCTACGATGGCCGCCGTTGAAACACCGTATTCCTGACTTCCTTACTTGCCGGGAAGGGGAGGAAGCAAGGGACGAAGAAGAGGTTGTGGAGAACGAAGGGTACGAAGTCCAACAGTGACCAGGTTGTCGATACGTGACCGGAATCCGCACAGCCCCATATCCTTTAGCTTTCTTGGTAAAAGGTTCGAGATTGTCTGGTAGATCTTCTTCTCTCCCTCTCTTCCTTAGCTCCCTTATTATCCTTTCTCCTTCTGTCTCTCTTCCTCTCTCTATATCTCCCTTAATCTGCACTACTTCAAGCTAACTGTACGATTCAACTTTCATTACTTCTTTACACCAGTTTGTACCGAGTGACTTTTCCTTTCGCTGTCATCTTGTCTTCCTACATGATGTACAAAATGACGTTGCTAAAGAATTGCCGAGATTGATTCTGGTAATCCTATCATCGTTCTTGTTGGATTTTGTTAATACGACGGGATTTTTTTACCATAAAAATTAGAAGACAAAGAATGAGCAGAGTAATTATAATTGGAAAGACAAAAAACGAGAAAGTGTTAAAAAGCTGGTATTCTTTTCTGCTTTTACTAAATTGTAAAAACTTAGAGGAGATTTCGAAGATGACATAAAATAGAAAAAGGTCCCAAAATAAACAAAACTTAATGATTATTCTACTATACATTCATCATCCAAATGTAAACAGGAGAACAGCGGCAGAATTTACCGCTCACCCTAAATTAATGCAATTTTTCGAAGAACTCGATAATTATCAATAATTTGTCAAAGCTTGGTTGGAGCTTAAACTTAATTTGCTGGATGATATTTTAATAATTTACAGTAGTGGATGGGATAGTCATCCGGAATTTTGGTTCTCATCTCTTCAAGTATATCTGAATAAAGTGTATTTAAATGTTATATATTAAACATTTTCCTGGAATTGTGGGACATTTCTTAAGCTATTTAAAAGCGTCGCTCCATTAATAATATAGTGGTAAATTGTTGATACATTATTTATTTTGTTTCACATAAAATTGCAATCAATAATTAGAATTTTGGAATCACATTACATATATAGTGTTTATTAAAAACGTTGAACTATTGCAATTCATTAAATATTCGTTAAAAGTAAACATTTCAACACAACCCAAAAATTTGTTCCTGCCTTTTGAAGGCAGAACCATCCTTAAGATGGACTTTGCATTAAAATTGTACTTAAATTACCATTACGGTTATAAACACATTCGATTAAAGTAACTGTAAGAACAGAGACAATACGCTGTTCCGCCAGTTCTCAAAATCGAATGTCCCCAAAAACATCTTCCCTCATATACATTTAAAACGGATATCTCGTCTGAGAGTTTCGTTGATCTACAGCTGCAGTTAGAGCTGAGTGGGTATCATACGCACACGTGTGTATATAATCGTAGGATCCTGGTAAAGGGAGAGGTCAAGGCTAATGCCGCGTTATGGTCCGAGGCAGGTCGCTAATGGGTGAAAATCACTTAACCCCTCGTCAGCGGTATCCCGCGGCGAATCACGTTATTCAATTCACCAGTTCTCTCTTCCTATCCTTTTCTATCTCTCAAAGAGCCCTTTCTCATAATAACAACATCAAACCGTGGCCGATGGGATGGAGGGGGAGTAGTTAGAGGGGCGAATAGAAGGGAGCGAGAATGGCGTGGCTTCGCCATGACGGCGGCGCGAAGTCGGGAGAGCGGCTCTCTGATGCAGCTCTGAAGATTTACGATCAAGAAGGATGGGTAAGGGGTTGGCTAGGACATGAATCCTGTATGAATGGCGGGCAGCTTGCAATGATTCAACTCCACGGCCGCTCCTCAGCCACTTCCCGTCTCTCGAATAACTGCAAGAGGAAGAGAGAGAGAGAGAACTGGGACGCCCAAAGAGATTCACTATGATCGTAGTCTGCACGGGAAGAAAAGAGATCGAGTGAAAAACGTTAGATTCCCTCTTTTTTCTCTACCCGTCTAAATCTTTCCTAGTCTCCATTTGCCCTCCGAGTACTCTCTGGTGATCTCATATTTTCCTGTTCTTCAAGCACGAAAGTGAGAGAGATGGGTATTTACAGCTCTCTATAGGCGTTTCTCCACCTTACAGTCCACTACAGCCTGCGAGTCTTCCGCCCTTTTTCTTCTGTTCTATCGTTGGCTCACTCTTTCGTGTGTCCTGGTCTATATATTGTTTTCGAATGAGAGGCAAGAGGTGAAAATCATTGGCAGTCCTCCTCGACCTCCTGTTCTTCCGCGCGCCTCCTATGTATTCATGCTATTCGCGTTCTCCACACCCCCCCCCCCCAACTTGACAATACATTCATAGGTATCTCTGTGTACCTTCCAGAAGGTTCTTTGCCAATACCTCTCGCTTTACGTTTGTATAGGGTAAAACCGGGATAGTTGCCTCACTTTCATAAATAGCCTCCTAATTAAAAAAATATTAATTTTGTATGAATAATTTCTATGAATGTAACTAGCTTGATCCTTCATGTTGAATTACAATTTTTTTTTACCTATCAATTTCAGATTTTGAAGAAACACTTTTTTTGTAACTTTGTAACTTGTAAGCTTTTCGTGTAACACTTTTTTTGAGGATAGATGCCTGCAGTATGGAATAGATGCCCTTTATACTGTGATAAACAAAAAACCCAACCAAATTGAATGAAGTCGTGTAGGTCCTAAAACAGTAATTGTGTTTTAGAAACATGAATCGAATTAAGAAAACCATTGACCGAATTAATGCTAATATCACAAAAATAACAATAATTCAATTTTAACAGCATTTGTTCAACAAAAATATTAATCCTTATTTTTAAAAATAAAATATTAATTATTAAGTATCAACACGAATAATCATACTCTCTGAAAAATTAAAATAACACAATAAAGAGATTTTCATTTTTCAATCCTTCTTAATTGAAGTTTAGCCGGCTAGTGCTTTCAGTTTTCCACATGTTGAGCAATAATTTCGAAAAAATTAAAATTCGTGTTTTTATAGTTTTTAAAACATTCTATGCAGTTATCTTTAGTTATATCTTTAGAATTATCCTGTCCATCCCTCTTAGTATGCTTTACGGGCAAACCTTTAATTTTCTTTTCATTAATTTGATAGTTAGGTGGATTGTCCCTATCTTCGCTATTTGAACAATAAATAATTTGTCTTTTCAGTGATGCTTGGCCTTGGTTTACTTTTATATAACTATAATTTTTTATCACGCAAATCGGCTAGGTCATCATCGTTGGTTTCACAAGAAAAATGTTTCTTTTTTGTTTGCTTTTTTTATTTTTGCTTTCGTGTTCTTTGTTGATGGTTAATTTCTTTTTTTTTGTCCATTTCATGGAAAGAACATACTCGAGCTCGCACTCGTACTTTTCTTTTGTATTTTCGTGGCCTTGTTTTGCTACAATCAGTAACGTGTCCAAATATAAATATACGTAAATACATAAAAAATATTTTTACAATGTACAGTGACAGAATATATGGGTATATATGGTGTATGGAGGAATAGATGCTCGTAAGGGCACCGATACCTCGAAAAATCGGGGCATCTATCCTTTGTAATAGGGATAGATGCCCAAACATTTCTTAAATAAATAAAAAACAAAAGAACAACTACTTACACCTAGATGCACATTTAATAAATCAGTATATTGACCTCATACAAAATATAAAGGAATTAATTACTACTTATAAATTTATACAACGGCAAATCCTAACCTTCATATTTTTGACGTGTTCGTGAAGTTTGCCGCAGAGATTATTAGACACATGAGAGAAACTCGTCCACACCGCATGACACCCTGTGAGCAAATGAGGTACGGGGTGACTGCAGCTCCTACTTATACTATTAATTCTTAGTCATGAGCTCGGAAAGTTAGGTTTTTTGAAATTGAGGCATCTATCCCACGGCGGCAACTATCCCGGTTTTATCTTACTTCTTATCCCCGCTGCGAGTTATCGTGGCAACCGCTAAAGACGCACCGTAGAGGGTGGCTGGTGTTGGGGTTGTTCGATGGAGGAGGGCGGAGGAGAAAGACGACCGTTTCAAGCGGCACGGAGGGGAAAGAAAAAGTAGGGGAAAGGGTAGGTTGGGAGAGTCCTGATATATCGGCAGCACACATTGCATTGGATGGAGCGCAATATGTCCGCAGGAGAAAGGCAATAACCATTAGGTCCCGAGAAAACTGCCCCATTTCAAACGACACGAACGGTCGAATATCAGGAAATTTATATCTCTCCGGATGCCTGCGAGGGAAGCGGGGGTCAGGCGGTAACTTTGTCTCTATATGTGTATATATTTTTGTCGTGTATGTACGTACCCGTATAAAGAGTGAGATGTACACACTTATACTCTCTGTTCACTACACCTCTTCTCTCTCCCAAAAAGACAAGTCCTCGACTCTCCGTTCTCGCAACTGCTCTCAAATCGTCAAGTTCCGATCTCCGGGATGCGGAAGTGCTTCATGTGTATTTCCTTTCGATGCAAAGAACATCAAAGGAAAAATAGTGTCCTACATACCTCTCCAATTTTAAAGTCGCAAAAATCACTTTTCTCTTTGTGTGTATTATTTGATGTGCAGTACGCTTTGTGCTCAATTGCAATTACATTAAATATGATGTAAATAATATTTAACAAGAAACAAATAAGCAGATAAACAAAAAATATAGAAACAAAAATTGACAAATAATTGTGTGTTTAATATTTGACTAATAATGGATCAAAAATCGCTCATTAATTTGATGAGAAGTGTAATTATTTAAACTGCTTGCATGGTCTCTGGAATACATATAAACATACTTCCAGCAAAGGACCAAATTAAGTAATCAAAAGACATTTACGAGTGATAAGGCATACTTCGTAAATCTATGAGTTTCCTTCTCCGCATATAATAAACCCCAAGCTATTTCCCTTTAAAAAATCAGACATATGAAAAACAAAAAATAAGTGGAACACCTTAAAAAAATTAAGAAATTTATCAAACAAAGGGAGGTCGAGAGTTCCACAAGAATGTATAAATATGAGGCATATCTTGTATGCAAATTTATAAATCTCTCTATGCAATATGTAAAGAAGCTTTAAGAGATAGTTCGTTCTCAATTTTTCAAATAAAAAACAAACATTCTTACACGTCATTTTTACCAACTAAATCAGTTGTGAATGTTGAAAGGACAAACCAGAGTATGTATGGATCCCACACCAATGAGAATCACCTTTCGTTCGTATCCTCTCCACAACCTCGCTAAAATTAAAAGTAATATACATCACCGAGAAGATAGTTTTGTCGTTGATAGGAAATTAACGCGGATAAAACCACAGTCCCAACTGCCCTATATATATATATATATATATATATATATATATATATATATATATATATATATATATACACTACACCGTAAGTTTGTCGGGTATTTCAGTACCGCCGGGCCGGCAAGAATATTACGATGTATAAGCTAGCCCCTACGGACGAAGCTCGCACATACAAGTGGTTATGGAAACCAAGCGTCGGACGACTAAGCTACCGAAATTGCTCTCGTAAACGCTGAGACGTGCGGATTTTTCTACTATCCTTACGGTTTTGTACCTTTTTCTCTCAACCACCTTCCTCCTCCCTCTTTTTCACGCTACACACACATGGAATGCTCCCTGCAAGAACCCATGTGTACGCACAGGCACTGCATTTTCTCATTCTCCACTTTCATTTCGCCTTCGTGGAAGCCGTAGGGCATTTTCACAAACCGATCATTATCGTATACTAGCATATGAGTGATCTCGTGTGGTTGAACCTGTGTAAGTGACTGTTCGGGTTTGACGCGGGAACAGGAGGCGAGAGGCCAAGATTAACGGAAAATTAAAGGCTACGTTAAGAGGCGCGAGAGAAAGTATCCTTGAGGAGCGGGATGCAGTTAGGGGGCAGGTTGGGGTAGGAGGGAGGCCTAAGAAGAAGCACCGATGAAAAAACCAAGCTGGGAAGGGTTAAGTTCACTGAGTCCGTGAGGATAAGCCCACGAACGCTGGACATCGTACAGCTCCTTTCATCACATACCTATAAACGTGCATACACATACATGCATATATGTGTATACACGATACTCGCACGAAGGATACCATCTCCGTGCTGCCTCCTGAACAGCAGCAGTTCGCTCTTGCCACCGCGGTAGAAATTGCTTTTCCCCTATAAGGTTACATTATCAGGGGCACCATCTTGTTCAAATGGCTCTCGGTGAAATGTCCGAACGCGACCGAAACTCTTGGCGAATATTGCTGCTGTGGCTGTGGCCCTTCTCCTTCTATCCGCCCCCCCCCCCCGTTCCTCTCCCTGTGTCTCTTTGTCACTCTGTCCTGTTTCGCCTTCTTCTTCTGCTCCTTCTATGTCTACGTACCTCGCTTCGTCTCCATATTTTCCTCTCGCCATGTTTCGTCATAGAGTCGTTCTTCATTTGTCCTACTGTGGTCACCCATGGGAGAGGGTCGGTTAATGTCCGTAGGTCTCACGGACATTGAATGAAAATTTGTGGAAAACACGATGGCACGGAAGTTAGATTTCGAAGAGAGCAGATTTAACTTGGACGTCCACTATGAAAAACTGCACGCGTTTCCGCCCATAAAATTACGCTAGTTTAGTTCATTTGTTATGTTTCACATTTACCCCCTAGACTCGATACTCTCCACCATTGTGCGTGGGAAAGTGCGAGTATGTCGGGGTGTGCAAGGAAAAATGATTTCGGCTTGTTCGAACTTAAAGATTATCTTTATTGTTCACGAATAATATGTCTGCATGGAAGACAAAAACAGTCTGAGAGGGACTGCAAAATGACGTATGTCCTGATAGCAATGTGTATGGATATATGTATACACAGCCGTTCACAAAAGTTTGAGACACCCTGTAATTATTCTTTTTGCACAGAAAATTAAATATCTCGGCGACAAAAATGGTAAAAGACAAAACTAAACCTAACGGCATCCTTGTATAAAATCTCATCACTTAATGCTACTATTTTACAAACTCCACGTTCCAATGACTATTTTACAAACTCCACTGCCCAACTTTGCAACGCATAACAATCATGGAGAAACCGAAATCTTCAAAATGCTGCAGTTGCTAAAAAAAATAAAAAACAAGAAAAAAGCTAAAAGAATCTAGCTTCGTCTTTTCAAAATGCCATTTGATAAATTAATATACACATTTTTCGCCAAGATATTTGATTTTTTGTTCGAATCGAAAAATTACAGGGTACCTAATACTTTTTGTGAAGGCTGAATATATTTGTAACTTCTTGATTTTCATTCTCTCGCGTCTTTGTGCCTTGTTGGTAATGTCCCTTTTTCTCTCCTTTTCCGTGTCGCATGGAGGCGTATGTGGGTAATCTTGGCGAAAGAATGGAGAGCGCGGGGGCGCTGTAATAATAAGAAAAATAAAAGGGAGTGAAGTAGAATCGCCGTCGTCCTTTTTGGCGCAGCAATATTGTGCTCCAGGTTTCTACCATGGCGATCCTTTCATCACACACACACACACACACACCCATATATATTCTAAATGTAATGGGACAACTTTGCCAAATGATGTCATTCGTTTAATTTCTTGGAAGGATACAAAGTTGGCGAAATTTTTCTACAAAAATATGAACGTCGTTTCCAGCAACTGCGACGGGAGATTCGTTATCTTTATTTACCGCTGTGGTTTTCTCTTTCAGTATCGTACTGGTGAGGAATAAAATCACGCAAAGTGAAAAACTAAAAAAACATGTCATAGTGCTAATTGTGCAATATTATTGACAAGCAGTAGACTGATTCCAGTGAAACAGGACCGAAAATCCTTATGCAGAAAGATCAGAAATTCACTGTTAGTATTTTGAGATAAAATAAACAAAGGTAAGGGATGAACCACCCCTTACAATTATTTCCCAAAACTATGTAACCTGTCGCTGTCGCTATTTTCTCGCTTCATATTATCACTGTATTATACATTCTTCGTTATTACACCTCATAGTATTCAATGTAAGTATTACACATTATTTTTTACCGTTCTTTTGTCAACATGCTTACTGAATATTTATTTTTTTTTCGCTGACGGTTTTAATACGGTAGGGGATTTTCATGATTTTCATGATTTCCCCGCGCCCTCAGAAAATACGCTATATCATAGTTTGAGTCCGCTGTAAATTAGTGTTGCTACGTGTCCCGATTTGCGCGGAACGTCCCGATTTTAACGGGTCTGGGGACGCGTCCTGATTTGTACCTGATCGGGACGCTAAATGTCCCGATTAATCAAAAAATGAAAAAAAAAATCATTAAAAAAATAGTATATTTACGCTACGTAATTTTTTTAACACGGAACACCATCTATTGGCTTTGGATATATTCAAATACATGGGGGCCATAACTCGATTCGCTGCTACAAGATGGCGTTGCATACTTATACTTTTTATTCCTTATCAGTTTCATTGTAGAAACACCCTGACAATTTTGTTTTCCGCGGACCGGTGCACTGTTATATTATAAATATAAATCATTTTACCTTGGAGATTCTGCGCAGGTCAAAACTATGTGAATTGTGAATGTTTACGCACCAGCGTTTAACAATTATCTCGCATTTTGTTATTCATATTAAAATTTGCATTTTGGGATTTTAGGTTATGTTTTTGTTGTTGGTTTATTGACATAGATGTAAGTGCACGGCTTAAAAATATCAATTTTAAAGTTTTTTTGCTTCATAAACGAATTCATTAATCTACGCGGGCGAAAGAATTAATGTAATAAGTAAATATTATTTACGCATGTGTGTTTGTGTGTTCATGTGGTGGTGTTGGTTTCTTTTATTTTCAGATTTTTTTATAATGAGTGATCCGAAAACTGATTCGGTGGAAGCAAAAACCAATGCTTCAACTTCGACTCCGAAAAAGAAACAACGAAGAATGTGTTCTTTTCTTGATGTTTGGATGAAAAGTTATTCGTTCATCAAACCTGACCCAAATAATAAGTATAGGGCACTTTGTACATTGTGCCAAAAAGCATATCGCATAGCATATCGCATAGCGGCAAAATGATATAGAAAAGCACAAAAAATGTAATGAATACCAAAAAAAAAAAATACGTGCTAGTTTATCTACATCGCTGAAATTATTTTAAAAAGCAGATCAAATAACCACTCAAGAAGAAAAAGTGATTGCCGCTGAAGTTACTAAAACTTACCACTCTGTCAAACATTGTTTATCATTCAATTCATTAGATTGTGATACAAAACTCGACTATGTTTCATATGATAATTCTAAAATAGCTGATAAATTGACGCTTGGACGAACTACCACAGCCCGGGTACCCACTGAGGTTATTATGCATGAATGTCGGGCTTATACACACTAAAGAGATTACCTAGTAAAGTATTAAGGTAATTTGACTTTTAAATGAATAATAAACAATATCGTGCCTGGTTATTGAACGAAGGAGGTATCAAGTTTCATAGTTAATAACTATTATTAAATAATTGATTATAAAAAAAATTGACAAAAATTGGGTTTCAAACGACTTAAATTTTGGGGATACAGACGGTTATACAGTTTTTTAAAGAAAAAATTAATAAATTGTATCTGCAAAGCTGAAATGGATACCCGGGTACCTGGTCATTGACCAGACGGTTAATGAGGGGTGAACACCAAAGTGCAATATTTTCATGTTCTTTCAATGAACTTTCCATACGATGCCCTTTCTCTCACCGCTACGAATGGGAAAGTCAATACTGAGAAAAAGGAGGCTGGAGAGCGAGAAAGAGAGAGAGAGAGAGAGAGAGAGAGAGAGGAAAAACAAGTGCGGGACTCACCGGGCGTGAAAAAGCGACATGGTCTATTATGTACCCAAGAGATTTTTATGATTTATTAAGTGCGCCGAGAGGGAAAAAACACGCGGTGGCGGGTACAGGGCAAAGCGCATCCGGGGAAAAATCCTTTTTGCCGAGGTGTTCCGGTGAGCGTTTTCTCGCTTGGCACGTCGCGGCTGGAATGCACGGAGGCAGCAAACACCACCAGCACCACCGGGGCGTTCACTTCCCTCCGGTTGCACGGCGTATAAAACGCGCGGGCTGTGCTATATAACATCACATCGCCACTGCGAACACGAGGCGGCTTTGCACGAGAGTGAGTAATGAAGAGCTGACAGAGATGAAACGGCATTATTTGCGGTTCGTCGAGAGCAAAACTGACTTCGTATATATAAATATATACAGGGTGGTTCACAACTGTTAGGGTCTTTTTTGTGAGCATGTACAATAGATTTTTTTATTTTTCGTATGCCATTTGATAAAAAGTTGGCGAGATATTGAGAAGTTTGACATTCTGTTAATTAAGTAAGTTTAAACTTATTAATTGATGACAAGTTTTTTTTTATTTTTAATTATAAACGAAGAGTTTCTTTTTTGTAATTACGTTTTTTGTTTCGAAAAATGCAATATGCAGTATTTATTTACTGAAGATCATTGTAACTCTTGTAATTGGTGTATTAAAATATATACAATAGTGTTCGTATTTTGATATTAAAAGCGAACGTATGGATATCTCAGTAATATTGCTTACACATGTTTTTTAAATTTTGGTATTTAATTATACTTTCACATATTTTACGTAAGAAAAGCGTTTTACATAAAAAATAACAACGTTAGTACTAAGCATTAGTAATTGAGGTGAAAGAGAATAATCGTTTCAATGATGCTGATTTGGTAAAAATACCAAACAATCTACAATTTCATTAATTAATTATTAACCGAAAATAATATATAGGGTACAAGCGGGATAGTTACACGCTTTTTGAAGTACCCTTACAAAATATTCATTTTGTATGAATAATTTCTATGAATGTGGCTAGCTTAATCCGTAATGTTGAATTGTGCTTTGTTTTTTTTACCTATCAATTACAGATTTTGCAGAATTTAACTTTTCGTGCGACACTTTTTTTTGAGGATAGTTGACCCACCATGAAAATACTAAGGCGGATAGATACCTGCAGTGCGGAATAGATGCCATTTATACTGTATTAAACAGAAAACCCAACCAAATTTAATTAGGTCGTTGTAGCTCCTAAAACAGAAATTGTCTCCAAGAAACATCGATCGAAATAACAAAAATATTTTGCATTAAAAAAATTTTTTTATTTTGTATCGTTTGAAGATAATTCTAATATCTCAAAAATAACCATAATTCAATTTTAACACCATTTGTTCAACAAAAATATAAATTCTTTAATGTGATAATTAGGTGGATTGTCTTTATCTTCGTTATTTGATCTGTAAATAATTTGTCTTTTTAGTAATGCTCGGCCCAGGTTTACTTTATATAATATAATTTTCTTTATCACGCAAATCAGCTAGGTCGTCAGCGTCGGTTTCACTAGAAGAATGTTTCTTTTTTGTTTTCTTTTTTTATTTTTGTTTTTATGTTCTATGTTGTTGATGCCTTTCTTTGTTTTTGTCCATTCTCCATGGTTTGTTTGTCCATTTAATCGAAAGCTGACTGTAGTTATTCTGTAGTCCAAGAACATACTCGTGCTCACACTCGTTCTTTTCTTTTGTATTTTCGTGGCATAGTTCTGCTACAATCAGTGAAGAGTCCAAATATAAATATACGTCAATACATAAAAATATAACAGAACACTCAAAATATTTTGAAAATATAAACTGACACAATATATAGGTATATATGGTGTATGGAGGGATAGATGGGCGTAAAGGCACCTAAACCTCGAAAAATCAGTGTATCTATCCTTTGTGATAGGGGTAGAATCCCAAACATTGGTTAAATAAATTAAAAACAAGAGGGCAACTATTTATACCTAGATGCACACTTAATGAATCAGTATATTGACCTTATAAAAATATAACGGAATTTATTACTACTTATAAATTTATACAACGGGAAACACTAACTTTTAAATCTTTGACGTATTCGTGAAGTTTGCCGCGGCGATGATTACGCAGATGAGCGAAACGCGTCCTCACCGCGGAACGCCCAGTGAGCAAATGACGTGCGAGGTAACTGCGGCGCCTACTTACACTATTGCTTCTTAGTCGCGAGCATGGAAAGTTAGGTTTTTTGAAAATCAGGCATCTATCCCACTGCGGCATCTATCCCAGGTTTACCCTAATACCAAATTGTTCATTACTGCGAACGTTAAATATGAAAAAAAAGATTCAAAGATGATTGTCTGATATGGCAGTGTTCGCTACTCTGATTTTTAACGCAAATATGTCGGCTAAGTTTTGTAAGCCGATTAAAAAAAGCATATTACTCTTAACGCCGTGTCCCATTATACGCTCAAATTGTAAGACTTAAAATTTAACTCAGCTCGTATAAACAAACAGCAATCGAATACTTTCACCCTGCGTAATATAGCAAAGAAGCTCTAAAAGCGTGGTTATCGCATTTCGAATATTCGCACCTATAAAAGAGTCATCTACATCGCACCCACTATAAGAAACTTACAAACCGAAATCAGAAAAATTATTCTTATCTATACTTATAAAATAAAATAACGCGTAGTCTTTCAAGTAATCTAAGCTTGGACATTTTCTTGGATGGGTGACTGGGATTAAGAAACTTTGCGAAAGAGGATCTCAAAATAGTTGGGCTGCTATTTGTAAAAGTGAAAATATGTAACGTATTACAAAAAATTATTTCATTTCCGTTTATCTCCGAAGTCAAACAGTCAAATAGATACAAATTTAAATTTTCTGCTATTCGAATCGAAAAACGCGAAGGCCAGAACCCCTTGTACGCTCTAATATCAATAAGATCATGGCATTTTTGTACAGCCCTGTAAATCCTTCGCGTCTTCACCAGCCCCAATTTGCGCATACGACACCAAGGCACCGAATGTCAGATGCACAGTGTATACCCGAAGAACGTGCTTTCTCTCGTATCTGAATAGGAAAGAAGATTGAATCCCTCGTTGAGGAACGAAAAGTCCGTTGACCACACATGGGGACGTCAAATGTATACGACTGAACCACGAAATTATTAGCCAGTCAAAGGGAATCGTAATACAGTTTAGGGCTAAGGACAAGAGGGAGTGTTTCATCTGTGACCTCAGGCTTTGCCTTCAGGGCTAAGAAGGATAGAGAAAGTACCATAATAATATCCAAATGTACACGTAGCGTGGTCGTGTCTGATACACCTCTCATTGTGGCTGATACCATAATAGCTTGTGTGGAAGCGACAGCTATCGAAAGGGTTAATAATGGGTGGCAAATGGAGGGAACGAAAAGTGAAAGAGAAATGGACAGAGAAAGAAAAATCTCGTACGATGTGCATATTGAGACGTTCATTAGCGCGTCGTTGGTGTCTACTCGATAACTCCTTGTCTGTCTCTCGCCGCACGAAACTCGTCCCTCCTCTTTCTTTCCCGTTTCCCTTCTCGCCCACGTATGCATACTTCAACACGTATCGCAGTACCAAGATCACTGTGTGCGCAAGGTCCGCCAGGACGTGGAGAACGGTTTGGTACATTGAAGGGTGATGAAGAACTGAGCCCCTGCGGCGACCTTCGCTGTGAGAAACTGACGGGTGGTACGGACCTCAAATGATGTACGCCGTGATTTCCAAGCCTGTTGGGCCTTCCGATCAAGAATGAAAAGGGAAAGAGACAGAGAAAGAGAGAGAGAGAGAGAGAGAGAGATGTACACGAAAGAGCCCCTCGTGAACTTGCTGCAACCATACATGATCGTATACAATCGAGGATTCCTCGTATAGTATAAGTATATATATTCAAACCGATGTTTATATTGGTGCCTATGAATATCCTGTATAAGACTGAAAATGGACGCCGTAATGGAGGGCATAATTTCCACTAGGCCAAACCTCTCAAATTAAATAGAGGGATTGCAATGTATGAGTGTGTGTATGTATGCGTGGTGCTGGGAATTTTTTGAAATTACAGTTTGTTTTGTTGTTATCCAATACGTCAATCATATATATAATAGATTATTGATTATATATTACTCTAATTATTTTATATTATATGACTTTTATAACACGTTAGAATTGATAGCTATTATTCGAATAGCAATGTCACTAATTTTTATATATAATAAAAATACCGAAATTATAAAAAAAGTGTGGGTTTTCGTTTATTCCCTGTACACCCTTGCAGGTTTTTGCATATCTCCATTCTTTTCTCCGTGAGTTCCAAATTCTCCACGCTGCCCTTTCCGGTATTCCATCTTTTTTCTGTCATTTCCTACTCGCACTGTTGCTAAGCTAACCTACCTACAATGCGTTCACAGCCAACTTAGCTACACTATACCGCATTTGCCGATTCTTTGGTGTACACACTTCGCATTGAAGTATCTACACCAAAGTCTCAGAAAAAATGGTCACCCGCTCACTGGTCGATGCGCCAGCATGGCTAAGCGGTCACCGCACCAAATATCAGCCTCTATCGATGCTGCTTAAACTTTAGATATCGCCCAAGCCGCACTCCGACGGTCCAACCACCAGCGTCGATTCGATACCTAAATTGTTTGCAATTTATGTAAAAAAGTCAGTAACACTAATCATTTTGAAATGTTTCCGTTGAGATATATATTCATTTCTATAAAATCGGGCCGAAAAAAAAAAGAATGGCAGCTATTCTTGTAACGCACTTGAGACGTAATAGCCATGAAACACGCAACTATTCGGAGACGGCCAAAAGTCGTTTATTGTATTTAAGCCGCGTTTGTGATTAAACTGCATAAGTAAACATGGAATCAAAGTTGAAAGTTTATTCATTATTAATCGCGATGGTCAATTAAATAAGGATCGCTGGATTAAGACAGAGAAATTTCGATTCCATTTTTTAATATCATATTGCATTATATTTATCGATTCGATTCGATTTATATTATTAGTAGATTTTCTTGAAAATCCACGACATATTTTTTAATACCTGAATTTAAGATTATTTCGACATTTTTCAGTCCTAATTAGTTCGGATGATCGAGATTCTACTATAAGTGAAACGGACGCAGTGAAAGAAAGAAAATCGAATCCATACCTCGGAGGCATCATTAGCCGTAGCATATCGCATTGTACTTACGACCATAAGATTCGATCGCCGCGAGAGCAATCATACGAGAAAGTGCAGGGATTTTCTTCCACATGGGCTGCAACGATTAAGACCCTGAGGCTCGCCATATGCACGGACATGTGTATATGAAGTCATTTATACAAATAAACATACGTGTATATTCAGCAATCACAAGAGCATCCACAGTGTGTTGTAGGTTTGCAAACGCGCAAAAGGCGGTCGTGTTAAGGTCGTTAAGAGTTATATTGCAACACCCGCTGGCTCGGGAGATCTACGATAATGTTAGTGATGCCGGAGACCACGGCAATTCAACAATAAGCCACGTTATTAAGGACCAAGTAACGGATATAGAATGACGTTGCTTAAGCTGGAACTTCCTTCAACTTCGTGAACATGGACTCATTTCTCTCCCAAAATCGTAAAATTATTGATTTTTAATGATAAATGACATTTTGGTAGTGTACTACAGAGGGCTTTGATGATTAACTGCAAATGTAAGCTCTGATATCAGCTTTTTATATGGACAAACCGACGGTCGGTTCGATTGAAACGAGGAATTAAGCCTTCCGCGAAGATTCTCTGATTAAGGTGGAATCGCAAGATTTATACAATTTTCAATAAATGTTAGGGAGTGTCCTAACGAGAGGGGCGTCACTCCTAATCAATTATCCAGGGCGTAACTGAAAGACACAAAGGAAAGATCGCAGAGTTCATTCGGATGGTAATTCGTAGAAATCAATTTGTTACGGTAGAAAGAAATCACTGTCGTGCGAAAGGCGAGCGCCCTTTGTAGCGAATCTCACTTTAAATTGATTAAGTCTCAAGCGTTTCTCCCTCCCTTAGCTCTCTTGGACCCGTTTATCTCGAGACCCGTGGCCGCTTCGTTAAGAAGTTATTGCAATTGTCTGACACGAAGGGTCGGCCTTTCGTTATACTCCTCGCAATTTCTCCCGCTCTCTCAGAATTTTTCTGCGAGACAATATGGACGCATATTCTTCCACTTTACTTCGTTCTTCGTTTCGATCACGACTCTTCGGTTTATAGAGCTCGTAGGGGCGGAGAAAAAGCTGCCAGTAAAAGTGAGAACGAAGGAACGAGAATCGCGAGTCTCAAAGAAGGGCGTGAACGTGATTAACGTAGCCCTCGTATAATTCTTCGAGCGCACGTTCCTCACTCCTTCTCGTCCCTGCGAGTCAAGAGTGATTCTCGTCGTTTCTTACGACGGAACACTTAAGATTCCTCGCGGAACGCCCACATTTGTCTTTCGATTTTTTTAATAAAAACTCCTACCAAACTCCCCTTAATGATTTTCCGCTGCCGTTTCGAATGAAATAATGTCGGAAATTATGTCTTCCGAACTTTATCATTATCGAGTCAAATCATTTGTACATCTGCAGTGGGGACGCCATTCGCCGACGTTACGATTTATGTCTTCCTTTGGTGTGTGCATAACTGAGTTCTTCGGTACGAACTTAATGGATTGTAAGGTTGTAGATACTGTGGTTTACCAAAAATATAATGGACATCACATTTTCTACGTGTGTAAAGAAAAAAGATTGTTCTTAACAAAAAAAACTCGATTTTCTATTTCTTATGCTTAGTACATGTCCATTTTCTATGATCACGATGAATGATATAAAATTGAGATAATAAATAATTTATAAGTGGTCAGGTAATTGATGAGCTTGAGCCTCGGATTAAACTTCCGAGAGGACAACCTAAAAATAATAATTAAAACGTTATGAAAACCGAAGCTGGTGGATGGCCGGTCGTGGTGCGGCTCGAGCAATCACTGAAATTAAGGTAGTGAGATCATTTACAAATTTGGAAAAAGCGATTTTTTTCTTTCATAAATTGATAGTTTAATTTCTTAAGAATATTGTGACCAATTTTTACAGCGAAATTCCAAGACTTTTTGGAGTTTTCTCAAAAAGACTTCAAGAGCATTCGGGCCGAGTGAACAGAGCTATGCGACGTTCGGCACGTTTTTTCTCAAAACTATGTTTTTCGCAACTGCTTGAGTGAGTACGCCAAAACTATTCCAGCGATCTCGATGAGATTTGTCACACATCTTCGTTATATCAACAGTTTGTCAATGAACCTCAATATTATTTCGTATTCCAAAAATAAAGCACACATTTATCTTCAAATGTAGCAAAAATTTCATGGAAAATCTCAAAATTGACTTTATTGAACTGGTAATTGCTGAATTTTGCATAAATGTCAAAAATTCAGGTTTACCGACAAGGGATGGATCTTGCGTTGAAGAATCATTTTGATTTTTATTTCCGATAGTTACAGCGTGATGGAGGACTCCAGCAATGCGGTAATGTTTTTGAAATCCTCTTCTAAACATTAATTACGATGGGTAATTTGCATGAAAAAATGTATATATTCTTTTTTAAACAATCAGAATATGAACAAAACATCTTTGAAGATTTAAATTACAATGTGTTACAGATCCTAATACTATGAAAAAATAAAAATCATAAGAAACCCATGATTTTAGAGCTGTAAATGATCTTCCTGCCTTCAGCAACGTCGGAGAGGACTGATACTTGGATCGGTGACTGCTTAGCCGTGCTCTGGCTAGCGCATCGACCAGTGAGTGGGAGGCCGACTTTTCTGAGGCTTTGGTGTACATACTTTAATAAAAAGTCTGTATATCAAGGAGTAAGAAGAATACAGGGCAGTCTATACCTGTACGGGTATTCCACAGATTCCCCGTACCCTTGCCAAATGTGATATAGAATACTGTAAGTCGGCTGTGGCCGTAACGGGGGTTAGGTTTCAGGTTTCAGGGTTAGGTTTCAAGTATCGGAAGGGATGTAAAAAAAATACGGGATTAAAGAACGATACATGGGCGAAAAGTAAGAGTACGTAGGGAAGTACAAAAAACGAGAAAACGGCGGAGACACGTAAAATCGTAAGGCGCGTACCCTTTGTACCCAAAATACGAATAATCAAAGCAAGTAAAATAATAAAAACGTTATATTTAAGTTGAAAAAGACGTTTCCCGATATTTTTATTGGCTAAAGATATGTATAAATATTAGAAGATAATTTATGTTTGACAGAATTTTTCAGCAATTTTAAAAACTTTTTCAGAACATGAATAAGAGGGTTTTTTTAAAATCTGAATTTCAGCAATGAAAGTTCTGTGTCCTTGCGAAGAGCGTCTAAAAACACTGTTCGTAGCTACGATTGAGCCGATAATTTTTATTTAAATATATTGTTATATGTATAGAATAAACACTAGATACCTTACTTTAATTGTAATTTTTTAAAACTATTTTAATAATTAATACCAAATAGGTCCCATACTTTTGAGATCTGCATACATTGAACGCCTCAATGCTATCATAACGATATTATTAATAAACTTCCCATATAGTAATACCAATGAATTCTCAAAAAAAAGTTAGAGGTTTTTACATTTTTTTTTGTTAACAAGAATGTTTGGAATCATTGTGCCGCTGTTCCAGCTGTTTTCATACGAATTTTACTCATACAGACACAACTTCCAGCTGTTTCCATAGCAATTTTACTCATACAGGCACAACTTCCATAATTGTCTAATGTCGTTTCAGTACCCAATTATTTCTTGCCACCGTTAATCGAGCCTGAGACAACGAGTGTAAAGCCGGTCTCTGTTTTTATATAGCTTTACAAAAATTCCCATTTTTACCTGAGTCGAGAAACTAACAACTACATTCAACCCATAATGAAATTTAAGGCCTTGTGTTTGTTCATGCTTACCAGGAAAAATCCTGTAGACCAGCCAAATGACAAAGGCCAAAGGGAAAAGTGACGAATAAGGTCTTGGGAAGTAAGATGACGTAGCAGAAGTTAGCAAGTACAGGATACTGGTGCTCGATCGACCGAGGTGGATGAACCCCATGTCAGTTGAGATTTCCAGTTCTCCCTAAGCTATATATCAGGGATCATAGCTTGAGGTCGACCTTTGGCTTTGCTGGGATTAATTCCAGTTAACAGGTAATTGTCGCCCTGGGAATAGCCTCTACAAATTGGCGGACGCAGGGGTTGTCCTGGCCCATCCTCGTAAGAACCTCAGTTTGTTCAACCTAGACGACACATATGGGAAATACCTGCTGAAAATCCAATTTAACTGCAAAAGAACAGTAATATCGAAACCTATTCATTAGAGCGTGGTTGAAGTTTGAAAATTTCGGCACAGATCGTGGAGGGCTCCAAAAAAGTCCAATCCAATCTGAATCTCATTCTTACCCAATTCACTTGGCTATTGTGAGCCAGATTTGGGCATCTCGAACACGCACGATTAACAAAAATGTTAGTCGTAAGTTTGGGCGTGATAGTGTTTCGTGAATCCAAGAATAAAAAGGGGAGAACCGAGGAGGCAATGAGCCGTGATGGCGACGAAGCACTCGACAGCTGTCCCCTACAAAGGAAAAAACCCCTCGAGTGTATCATCACGTCGGCTTGTCGGCAAGGACCGAGAATCAAAGAGGTCCTCGAAAACGGAAGATGCGTTCTTCATCCGTTCCCCACTGCGTCCTGGGGCCCACTGCGCAAGTATGTTGATGACTGGGTGGTAGTCCTAAACTCGTTGGCTCAGTTGACGCTACTGTTGCCTTCGTAACAAAATTAAAACATTTCGAACTTTTCAGTCTACAGGGGCCTGTGACGGTACGCCGTAAATCCCGATTAATTGCCAGCTGACTCTCGTAAACACATCGCGGAACGTTGAAAAAGCCTCTTGGCCCTGGGGCGATCCGGTCGCCCTCCTCGTCCGCACTCGCGATTACAAGGTTGAGAAACTTCTTTCTTCACGTCCATCCTTCTCTCGTCCCATCCGGATTCACTCCTCTACTTCAGAGCTTCGACTTGGAGTCGCAGCCCCACTTTCACGTATAGTTGCAACTGCCAAAAAATGTGGCGCATTCTTCTCTGAAATCTACAGCGCGGTACTTATATCCAACCTGTCAAGACTGCATTGTCCCTTTTCCAGGAAATCTCATAACGGATTTTTCATCGCTCTAGACAATCAGAATTCAAAACTCCTGCGTCCTTGTAAACATCGAAATCTCCCTGGCAACCTTTTCAAATCCAACTGCCTCGATGTGTGCAACGTCCTGAATGAAATGAGATGAAAGCTGGATGATGCGATGGAATGATCAGTGATCGTAAGAATTTAGAATGCACGGGGAAAAAGTGCTGGTACCTCTTGTTTTATCGTTATTCAGTTATTTAACAATTGTGCCTCATCCGTCAGCTTCATGAATTCCAGATTTGTCATCCATTAACTTATAGTCAGTGCACGAGTATACCCACATGCCTGATGGCCGGGGGAATGTGATACGCGCTGTGGATTAGTGACCCTCATTCAGTTGACTGGTGTCGAGAATGTATGTACGGTCATGACTAATGTCTCGTTCACCGCAACCCCGGTACATCTGTATTAACGGTGACGGATGGTTGGAAAGTAATGGCGTCAACAGTGTACAAACGGTATACACGCCCCCGCTTCGCATCCGTATCATCTTTGCGAAAAGTTGTGCCTACCCAATGTCAATCCCTCTCTCTCTCTCTCTCTCTCTCTGTCTCTCTCGCTCGCTCTCACCCATGCCGTCAACACTGCGCACAATGAAATCTAAGCGGTTGATTTCTCATAATTCTGGAGTAAATGGGTAGTGGCCCGGATGAAGGACAGACTGCGTTGGGTCAGATTTTGAAGGTCTCTTCAACTGAAAAAAAAACAAAATGTGATGAGCCACAGTTAGGCATGCTCGGCCAACGGGAAAGGATAGACGGAGAATGAACACGGAGGTTTTTGGAACGCGGCAAAGTTGGCGTGTGGTGCGGGTACTCCTGGCTGCCGTTGTCAGAGGCGGGGAAGAAAAGCAGGCGGGCAAGGCAGATATTGAGCTCTATATTTCCATAAGCTGATATTTACGCGGCAATATACGCGGCCGTGCTCGCTACTTTATGGGCCTCGTAAATATAGCGGGGCCGCCGGGAATTGGCTGCCAAGGCAGTCATCTATAGATATATACATATTTACGCACACACACACGCACACACACACCACCCGTATATGTATGCTAACTGTTATGTGTGTGCCCACTGCCGGTTTCTCCACTCTCCAAATGTGCAACGACTATCTCGCTCTTTCTTTCCGCCCGGGCTCGATTCTGCCCTCATCCGGCCCAGAGACATAAATCCCCGCCAATTGTAAATAACACGCGACGTATGCTGATCTCCGTGCTCGGCTGTGCATTTTCGCAAAATACGCTCATGGTTCGTGGCTCGTCACAGCACGGGCTTGCCAACGTTCACTTTTCGACTCTCTTTCAACATACCCTAGTATCAGCAGGTACGCGTACATCAGTGCACAGTCTAAATATATATTGAGATACTCACGTAAGCACTTGGAGGGAAACTTGGAGATGGACTTGGAAACCACCTGCACATTGATAGGGGAAACACTTTGCAGCCAGTGGTTCACTTACCTATATCATTATTATGTCATCTATATTTTGGAATTGGGGTGCCTGTACCCTCATAGCTAGGGGCTTTTAATTAGGCTTGGAAAATGGTGTGGAAAGCATATCTATCACTTTTGTAAATTTCGTCTGTTCGTTTAAGCACGTATCATTACATTTCCTCGAACGAAAACAGATCCTTGAATCGACATTTCCCTGAATCACATTTCCTCAAAAAATAAATGCAAATTAAATTGAATAAATCGTACAATTAAAAGTGATGGTGGTGTGTATGGGTTTGTTTGGCTTGGTTCGGGTTCCTGGAAGTGTAATTCGGAGAAGTGTTTTCGGGGAAAAGTATGAGTACCGTTTGAGCATAATCGACTAGGAAACTGGTGAAACTATCTTGAACCTTTTCTATGGAGAATGAACTCTTTCGGCAGGTTCCGGCACTTAGATACAATGAGTAGAACTTGATAAATCGGATTTTCCTTTGAACATTGCCTTGGCTTATTATATTCTCAAGGTGATACCGAACAAAGAACAGTCTCATTGCGGTTACTCATCATGAGAATCAGTGTTTCTGATTCTTTTCTGTCTTCTTATTATTTCTAGTTCTTGGCTCTTTTACGCTTCTTTTCGAGTGGTGTTAATATGAATCGAAGCCACCCGAACCGTAACCCATCGGGACCCACATGCATACAATTGGGCCATTTATGTAATCACATGTATACGTGTATGAGCTCTTCTACATGCGATAAAGAGGTTACAACGGAAGCAACAATATTGTCGAGTTTGGTCATTTTTATGTTTCGGTAAATAAAATATTCGTTTCGTTCGATCCGACCATTGGTGGCTTCACTGTCGGTAATGGTATAACGATAATTATCCTCGGCTGTTATCCACCATTTCCAGAATCAGAATTATCAGCGATATTTCGATGTTCGTTCATTGGTAAGTGAATTCACTAACATTTTAACAATGTCAACTGTGGCAGGAGAGAATTCTTTGATGTAAACGATTTCATATGCGAGGAACGTTTTGACAAACGTATAGCGGAATGGTCTCAGGGAGCGAAACATCATAGAAAGGGCTCAGAAAACTTTTACAGAGTTGACAAGATGTTCAGTACTGAGTCGGTCCTGGAAGTGATTTTACGATGTTATCTAGCTACCCAAATTCGTTTAGCTTTTATATTTTATTAGGTGAAACTCATTGAATGTTCTGTTTACAGTTATTTTTGACAACATACCGAATTATCTCTTTGGTAGCAACTGGTAAACTAACACAAGACTAGTGCTATCATTACGAATGATTAGTGTAAGTTGGTCTGACTGGATGTTTTCAAACACTTCTCACTAAACCCAGAACTACAACGAATCACGGAAAAAAATTACGTAGCTACCGTCGCCTTTTGGAGAAGACTGAAAATCTACAGAAGATTTACGATGGATTTCAAGCCATTTCGTATCATCCGCAAACTCGTGTAAAGTTGGGCACGCCGGAGGTATGTTTCATCCAAACATGATTTAATACTCGTTTCATCGTAGACGGTACTCTCGGTCTCTCTGTGCCTCTCGTTTCTCTCTTCCTCTGACCATCTCCTCTGTCCTCGTTCCCTCGAATTTCTCATCTGTAACTGCGTTACCATTGGCGAATTGAAATATACGTCCGCCAATAGCTCTTTTCTCGCAGCATGAAAAATGTATAGGATACGTACATCTCAAATAGAGGAAGAGGCAGAAAGACAGAGACCGAGAGGACAATAAATATTCAAATATTTTTCCGGACGTAGATACGTTCGGAATCATACGATTACAGATCACGTCCTTCTGCAATCTCGCCATCCTCATCTGCATAACCATCGAATTATGGCTCGACGATTTCATACACACAGATGTAAAATACTCGAGGATGTATGGGATTATTAAATCGACAAAAACGTTTGATGTTTGCGTGGTGAGGATAATGAAACGTTCAAAGCGAGTCGATCGATGGTCATGCTCGGTGATATTCTTCCATGTCGTACGGCCCCTTTATCATCCGTGCAGGCACTACGGCCTCCCTACGCCCTGGATCGTCCATCATTCGCAATCACTTCCCAGCACGATCGGTCTTATTCGCATAGATATGGAGAACCGTGATTCTGAAGACATCTACCAGAACCACCTTCGTAGCCTATTGCGTCCTCGAATTCAACATCGTCAAATTCCCAGGTCTTCAAAATTAACCTTTCATCAATGTCAGAGTATCTACATCTATCATTTCGAGGCCTTGTCACACGACAAAATCGACGATGTCTTGCAAAGAGAAATTGAGAACGTTCCTCGCAACGTAGAGAAGTCACAATGACCAATATTACGTGAATGGCAACGGGTCCTTTCACCATTCATATCGCATGTCACGTTAGTTTTTTACATGCACAATTGCAGGTGACATCCTCGACGTTGTGAAGGGAATAGAACAAGAGCCGACGGCGTATGTTGCCCTTGACAGTGATACATAGCCTTCGAATCGTTGCTCAATCACTATCATTTTCTTTTGTATGGATAACCATCATATTCTCTATTTCTATTGGTTTTCCACCCTCATCTTTCTTTCTCTGTCCATTTCCTTCGCCTATTTTTCCCTCCGTCATCCTCCCTTCCTACACGAATGGTTCATAGGATTGGACGCTCCGTAACGCCTGCAAAATATCCTATCCCTGACGTAAGCGTGTGTTGGGAGGCTCCTGGATTATTGATAGCTTTTTTTCACCTTCGAGTATCTGATACGGTGATTGATGGAGACCGCGGCGATGAAAGCCGACGGAGCAAGATTGTCCGTATGATGAGGAATTATATATCGCGCTAAAACGTTCACAAAGTGCAAACGCGTTTAATAACATTGCAGTTTGTTGACTGGGGTGAATTGACAGATGCCCAGTCACTGGCCAGAGAATTAATCGTCGGTTGACCCAAGTATAAGGCACGCGCACACAAACGCCGCCATGATCATAAAGCTGTCTTTCAATCGTGTCCACTCACACGAAATGTCGATTAATGGTTTGATTTAGATCGAAAGAATGTTTATTCCCTTTCATGGTTCCAATATTCATAGTTGCAATGTTCACTTACAAGAACCGTGTTGTTCCTTCCTATTAAACGCCCCAATTGATTGAAAAACCAATTGGAACACAGCGGATTGCAAAATGGTGATTCCGTTTAAAAACTACCGAGACTTTAAGGATAGTTACTCTGGAAAAATCTCCAATTGTATTAAAATATCCCAGAACATTTCATAGACCTGTATTACATTGACACCCAACAAGCAGTTCGATTTTCGATCGCATTCCTTTATAAGATATTTGGGATCATAAGATTACTATTCTATGCACGATCAATACATAGTTGTGCCAAATTTGCGGTTTTTTATCGAAAAATATTGATATTTATTTGTACCATAGAACCATTATATTTGTGTCATATAATTCATTAGACTTATATGATACGAATATTATAATGGTTCTATGATACAAATAAATATCAATATTTTTGGTTATTATATTAAAATCTTCTATTAAGAATTGGATTCGAATATTTTTTTCCTAATTTGATATAGTCCCCATTCCTTTCCAATCCTCCATTTGCAGCTTATCGGCGAAACATGTCTGTTCCGTCAATTAAGTATAATAAATCATTATATAATAGGAGTAGAGAAATAATAGAAAGGAGCGGTGATCCACTGGAGATACACGGACAAAAAGGGTTTCTAACAAAGAGAATCGAATATTAGGTGAGAATAATCCATCACTTACGCTAAAAACGCTTCCAATGTGAATATTGGACCCCACATGTACACATGAGGGTGGCTTGAAAAGTTATCACCCTAATCACAAAACGAAATCAAATATGTATAAACATATTTTTATCTTTCTATGTAATCTCCATCTGCCTCTATTTATTCCCGCCCCCTGCTTTTCAAAGAGCCTACATCTGTTGTAAAAATAGAATCTTCAAGGTCTTCAAAATACTTATTTGGATCCGTTTCGACCTTTCAATTAGGTCTTTCCATTTGGAAAATTTTTGGCAACCGAGGTTTTTTTAGGTTTTGAAAGAGATGATCGCTCGCGAATGTTAAATAACTAATATAAACCTTACGAAGCAATAATTCCAAATCAAAATTGCGAATTTTATCCATGGATTCAACAGACGTGTGATTTTCTCCATTTTCTGAAAAATGTATAAATCACAAATGCTGCAGCAACAAAGTTTTATCTCGCGGAAATCAAAGAATACATAAGCCTAATGAGGCTATTATAATTTTTTAAAAATATATATTTGTTTGTGAGGGTGCGAACTTTTCAATCCATTCACGTAATATGAAAGGAAACAGATTGCAAAACAGATTGCAGCAATTATCACCAAATATACGAATACGAATACTTCATTTTGCACCCAGCATACGAAAGTATTAGTAACAGGAAAGTCTGCGAACGTTGATAAAATAGATCATTAACGCGTAAATCTCCAAAAAAAAATGGATTCAAATGTGATCCCATTTTTATTCGCAGACTCGTGTACATACGTCTGCGCATGATACGAAGAGTCTCGAAATAGTATGTACTTTTACGATATAAAAATTATTTACGGGCCAGCTACGTAGATGAAGCCATACGCATTATATATCCATACACAAATATATTGAATTGCCGATGTTTTTCGAAGCGGGTTCAGAAAATCCTTTGATCGTCGATGTGTAAAACTGGAGAGAGTTCGAATGGGCTCGTTTCGTTCACAAGATCGTTCCTAATATTATCGTTCCTCGTATGGGTGTGCCTCGACACGAGAAATCGAATTTACGACGAGAGCGTAGCACAGGGGGAGAAAAGAGCGAGAAAGTTGAGCTCCAACGTTTTCACGGAATACACAGATTTTTATTGGGCATAAAATTACGTTCTGGCACACGTGTAAAATATGATGGATTTGGATTCTTTCTCTTCCTTTTTCCAACTTCCCCCATAACCAGTTCTCACTGCGAAGACCTCCGGGAGATACTCCAGGCTTCGGAGACAAACGTATTATTTGGAGAAACCTTTTTTTGTTCGAATCGATACGAAAACCTCCGCATTTGATGGGGTAATCAAAGATCGCACATGGGTTGGTAGTATGAAAGTGGCACAGTTTTCAAAAGTTCGCGCGTCGAGTCGACCAGATGACGCCAACCATCATCAAGATGTGCAGCTCGACTTTCGACTGCTCGGCCCAAAAAACGTCAGAAGTTTCTGTTTCTATAATTTGTTTCTCTTTTCTAAGCTTCGGCTCTTCAGGCTGGAAAAGGGAGTCATATGAAACTGGTTCAACTGCTCATAACTGTGGGTAATGGGGAACGTTGAAGATCAACCGATTTATGACGCCATACGGAATGCACCTTGCGCTCTAGCCTAACGGAAGGAAAAACAGTCACGATAAGTTATATTCGCTGGAGCCTCAAATATCCATGAGGTGTGTGCTAAGACTATGATCGAAGCCAGAATAAATCGGTAATTATGTAGTCTGTTTGACAAGGCCAAGTACTCTGGAACTCGGAAAGTATCTGGAAGAAGATATCGAAAAAATAGCTTACTAGTTTATGTTTACGAGTTTATAAGTGGTCCAGTAGTCTAATGCATCCGCGAACATTTTTTCATCAAAATACGTCTGAATGGTCACTCATCGAACTGTTAGTGTTAGCCTCCTTTTTTCGACCCAAACAATCGTTGAATACGTACTTCAATTATTCGCCCACTACTTCCTAATAATAACGAGTATTTCGGAAATATGACCACGGTGAAACAAGTTCGGATGATCCGGCATTTGCTCCCACGCTACTCACCTGCAACCACGCGTGAGCTCGCAAAGAGATGACTATCTTGTGACGACTTATTACCCTGTCGTTTGTCCGCTACCAGAGAGGGTTCTTTCGAAGGACTATCTTGTTTCACAAAGCTTCGGTAATCCTACACCGGCATCAATTTTCCTTCGAACTCAGGCGATCCGAGAGTTCGGTTTATATGTATGTGCCGAGAGAATTACGGCGTATACTTTCGGGGTGTCTGCACGTGGTACACGTGAGCGAGTAATCAGGGACGACGCGCGAACGACACTAAAATGTGCGGGTGTCCGTTGACGCAATAAGAGATCGAAACGAAGGCTCAACCGAAATCGGTATCAAACAAGAATCATTAAAAACTTTCATTAAAAACTGTCCGGGTACGCTTGCATGTGGTAGTGTAGAACGAAAAAGGCAATATCGGTGCGCGCTCGGCCGAGCCGATGACATAGCTGTTAATTGTTATGGTTTTTGAAGCGTTCGGCTTGTTTTTTTTTTAGGGAGCGATTCCGATTCCGACGGCATGCGCTGTTACCTCTATCTTCACCTCTACCTATCCTCGTGTCTCTACTAAAAACGCTTTCGCAATTTATTTGTCGCTGAGGATTGGACCGAATAGCCTAATATTATAATTAATTATAAACAATTATTTATTGATTTGATTATTTATTCATTATAACTTGTTGATGGACATATTCGGTGGATTATTACCGAAAACATTCATAGTTGC